>JACBOU010000238.1:0-26762 GCA_014706145.1 Phytophthora sp. ST_20190627
GACCCTTCGTTTTCGCGAAGCACCCGTCGCTCTCGAAGGTGACTGGTCCGACGTCTTTGGTGAAGCGGCCGAGGCGGAGAACAAGTTCCGCGATAGCGGGAATATGCCACACACTCGTGAGCACACCCTTCTTGGTCCCCGTGGGTCTTCATCGACATCACAATGCGCCAGTCCCCACCGCCTGAACCACACCGTCATCCGCGAGATGCGTCCACCGGAGATCTTCTTGTAGTTCTTCATGTACTCCTTCGAGTACGTCATGTGCTGCGTCGCGCGGAGTCGACCAGCCATACACCACTCGACGGAGGCACTCGTGTTGCCACCAACCGAGAATCGCCAGAGTCGTCTTCACTCTGCGCGACATTCGCTCGCTGCGGCCTCTGCCGCTCCGCGTTCTCGCGGATTCGCACTGGACACTTGGCGTCCAATGTCCATGCTCCCCACAGTAGTGACAGGCGCTAGTCTTCGACACTTGTCGTCCCGCGCTTGCCGTTGTCGCTTGTCATGAACGCTTGACCGTGCGCGGTGCCGTCCGCACCGCCACCTTGCTCACTGCGCTTCATGTCTTCATGCAGCAGCCGAGGTCACGAGTTCCCACGTCAACGAGTCGGCTCTCGACTCCAATGCCGTGATGAGGAACTGGTACGACTCGCTGAGACTTGCCAGGCGTGATCACCAAGTCGTCCTCGCTGACCGGAGCGCCCACCGCGTCGGCTGTTCCGCCAGCGTCTTGATCTTGTTGATGTGCTCTAGCACATCATCACCTTCTTCCATCATGGTCGTGAAGAAACGTCGACGAAGGAAGAGCTTGTTGGCCAAACTCTTCTTCTCGAAGTGTCCTTCCAGCCTTGACCATGCATCGTGAGCATCTTTGGCCGAACGCACGCGGCAGTTGCGGTCCTCCATCGCGAGGCAGACGATCGCCAGTGCCTTGCGCGACTTCTTCCGGAAGAGTGCTTGATCCGCCGCAGTCTGGCAGTGCTCCAGCTTCACTTCCCCACTCGTCACTTCCACAGTTCGCGCTCCTCGAGCACCATCTGCATCTTGAACTTCCACGTGTGGAAGTTGGTTCCGATGAACTTGTTGATGCGGGCGGTGGTGGTCGAGGTGGCGTCCATGGCGAAGCGTAGTCGGGGTCTTGGTCAGGAAGACGGGGCTTGGGCTCATAACCAAAGGAAGGTCGTTTGAGCACTTGATGTCAAAATGCAAAGTGATTGATTTAGATCCTTAGTTCGCAAACTGCTTGCTACCTCTAAGTCTGTTGTCCTACATACTGGGTACACTCTACTGGATTCATTACTGACGACTGAGTTACTTTGGCCAATCAGCGAGTGACACGTCGATGCCCATCTTGTACCCACAATCTTGTACCGCGCCGCATAATCACCCGTGGCAATCACCGGAATGATTGCGTCGCCACTGGTGAAGTCATACCGGTATCTACCGGTATACCGCAGCTGGTTGAGCGTCTTCTTGACAACAGACTGGTCCGACGTCTTTGGTGAAGCGGCCGACGGAGAACAAGTTCCGCGATAGCTTGGGAATATGCCACACACTCGAGCACACCTTCTTGGTCCCCGTGGAGTCTTCATCGACATCACAATGTCGCCAGTCCCCACCGCCTGAACCACACCGTCATCCGCGGATGCGTCCACCGGAGAGATCTTCTTGTAGTTCTTCATGCTCCTTCGAGTACGTCATGTGCTGCGTCGCACCCGGTCGACCAGCCATACACCACTCGACTTGAGGCACTCGTACCAACCGAGAAGAGAAGTCGCCAGAGTCGTCCTCACTCTGCGCGACATTCGCTCGCTGCGGCCTCTGCCGCTCCGCGTTCTCGCGGATTCGCACTGGACACTTGGCGATCCAATGTCCATGCTCCCCACAGTAGTGACAGGCGCTAGTCTTCGACACTTGTCGTCCCTGCGCTTGCCGTTGTCGCTTGTCATGAACGCTTGACCGTGCGCGGTGCCGTCCGCACCGCCACCTTGCTCCTTGCGCTTCATGTCTTCATGCAGCAGCCGAGAGGTCACGAGTTCCCACGTCAACGAGTCGGCTCTCGACTCCAATGCCGTGATGAGGAACTGGTACGACTCGCTGAGACTTGCCAGAAGCGTGATCACCAAGTCGTCCTCGCTGACCGGAGCGCCCACCGCGTCGAGCTGTTCGCCAGCGTCTTGATCTTGTTGATGTGCTCTAGCACATCATCACCTTCTTCCATCATGGTCGTGAAGAAACGTCGACGAAGGAAGAGCTTGTTGGCCAAACTCTTCTTCTCGAAGTGTCCTTCCAGCCTTGACCATGCATCGTGAGCATCTTTGGCCGAACGCACTAGCGGCAGTTGCGAGTCCTCCATCGCGAGGCAGACGATCGCCAGTGCCTTGCGCGACTTCTTCCGGAAGAGTGCTTGATCCGCCGCAGTCTGGCAGTGCTCCAGCTTCACTTCCCCACTCGTCACTTCCCACAGTTCGCGCTCCTCGAGCACCATCTGCATCCTGAACTTCCACGTGTGGAAGTTGGTTCCGATGAACTTGTTGATGCGGGCGGTGGTCGAGGTGGCGTCCATGGCGAAGGCGTAGTCGGGGTCTTGGTCAGGAAGACGGGGCTTGGGCTCATAACCAAAAGGAAGGTCGTTTGAGCACTTGATGTCAAAATGCAAAGTGATTGATTTAGATCCTTAGTTCGCAAATTGCTTGCTACCTCTAAGTCTGTTGTCCTACATACTGGGTACACTCTACTGGATTCATTACTGACGACTGAGTTACTTTGGCCAATCAGCGAGTGACACGTCGATGCCCATCTTGTACCCATCTTGTACCCACGCGCCGCATAATCACCCATGGCGTAATCACCGGAATGATTGCGTCGCCACTGAAGTGAAGGTCATACCGGTATCTACCGGTATACCGCAGCTGGTTGAGGCGTCTTCTTGACAACAGACTGGTCCGACGTCTTTGGTGAAGCGGCCGACGGAGAACAAGTTCCGCGATAGCTTGGGAATATGCCACACACTCGTGAGCACACCTTCTTGGTCCCCGTGGAGTCTTCATCGACATCACAATGTCGCCAGTCCCCACCGCCTGAACCACACCGTCATCCGCGGATGCGTCCACCGGAGAGATCTTCTTGTAGTTCTTCATGTACTCCTTCGAGTACGTCATGTGCTGCGTCGCACCCGAGTCGACCAGCCATACACACTCGACTTGGAGGCACTCGTGTTGCCACCAACCGAGAAGAGAATCGCCAGAGTCGTCCTCACTCTGCGCGACATTCGCTCGCTGCGGCCTCTGCCGCTCGCGTTCTCGCGGATTCGCACTGGACGCTTGGCGATCAATGTCCATGCTCCCCACAGTGACAGGCGCTAGTCTTCGACACTTGTCGTCCCTTGCGCTTGCCGTTGTCGCTTGTCATGAACGCTTGACCGTGCGCGGTGCCGTCCGCACCGCCACCTGCTCCCTGCGCTTCATGTCTTCATGCAGCAGCCGAGAGGTCACGAGTTCCCACGTCAACGAGTCGGCTCTCGACTCAATGCCGTGATGAGGAACTGGTACGACTCGCTGAGACTTGCCAGAAGCGTGATCACAAAGTCGTCCTCGCTGACCGGGCGCCCACCGCGTCGAGCTGTTCCGCCAGCGTCTTGATCTTGTTGATGTGCTCTAGCACATCATCATCACTTCCTCATGTCGTGAAGAAACGTCGACGAAGGAAGAGCTTGTTGGCCAAACTCTTCTTCTCGAAGTGTCCTTCCAGCCTTGACCATGCATCGTGAGCATCTTTGGCCGAACGCACTAGCGGCAGTTGCGAGTCCTCCATCGCGAGGCAGACGATCGCCAGTGCCTTGCGCGACTTCTTCGGAAAGTGCTTGATCCGCCGCAGTCTGGCAGTGCTCCAGCACTTCCCCACTCGTCACTTCCCACAGTTCGCGCTCCTCGAGCACCATCTGCATCTTGAACTTCCACGTGTGGAAGTTGGTTCCGATTGAACTTGTTGATGCGGGCGGTGGTGGTCGAGGTGGCGTCCATGGCGAAGGCGTAGTCGGGGTCTTGGTCAGGAAGACAGGGCTTGGGCTCATAACCAAAGGAAGGTCGTTTGAGCACTTGATGTCAAAATGCAAAGTGATTGATTTAGATCCTTAGTTCGCAAACTGCTTGCTACCTCTAAGTCTGTTGTCCTACATACTGGGTACACTCTACTGGATTCATTACTGACGACTGAGTTACTTTGGCCAATCAGCGAGTGACACGTCGATGCCCATCTTGTACCCACAATCTTGTACCCACGCGCCGCATAATCACCCATGGCGTAATCACCGTAATGATTGCGTCGCCACTGGAAGTGAAGACCGGTATCTACCGGTATACCGCAACTGGTTGAGGCGTCTTCTTGACAACAGGCCGATTGCCCAAGTCGAAGGTGCCAGAGGTGACGTGGTGTCCCCTTTGCGATCCTTCGAACTTGCCACATTGGCCTCTGATAGGAGGTATGGATCTTGAATACCGTGAAGCTTGGACGAAGCGGAGGAAAGCAACACTCGAGGTTTGGACCGGAGCGAAGGTAGATACCACTTGAGGGAAGAAGGAAGATTCGAAAGTGATTGATTGATCGGAGCTTACACTGTCTTCACTACCTAGTCTGCATCCAATCATTTGATGCATCCAATCACCAACACTCTGTACTCGTCCAATCATCCTACTCGTCTAATCATCGGTGGCGTAATCAACTTACCGTAATCAACGTGGGTTCGCATTGGACCGGTTCGGGTTAACCGGTTCACGGTTAAGAACCGTTATCAAACCGGTTACCCTCAATACGCCCCTCAATGCGAAGTCCCATGAATGCCGAGCAGCCGTCAGATCCGTGTGGCGAGGTCGGGAGCGCCTTCGTCATGATGTCCGCCAGCATCACAGAAGTCTCGCAATACTCGAGCTTCACTTCACCACGCTTGACTTCGTCGCGGATGTGATGGTACTTGATGTCGATGTTGGCGCGACCGTGGTTCACTGGGTTCTTCGTCATCTTGATGCACGACTGGTTGTCTTCGCGAATCTTGAGTTCAGGTCCAGTCTCGTTGGCAGCCGCCAAAATCTCGCACAGCAGGCGATGAATCCACTTGCCTTCTTGGATGGCCAGACTGAGCGCGATGTATTCCGCCTCGCTCGTAGACAGCGAAACACTTGACTGCTTCTTGCTGCCCCAGCTCACTGGCACCCATCAGCATGAACGTGTAGCCGGAAGTCGACTTGCGGTCCGCGAGGTCGCCAGCCCAGTCCGCGTCGGAGTACCCGCGAAAGTCGATGTTGTCACCTGGCTTGAAGCAGATTCCATGCGTCTTGGTGCCTTGCAGGTAGCGAAAGATGCGCTTGACCGCAACCCAGTGTTCTTCTTGGGGTTTCTCCATGAAGCGCGATACATAGCGGCGTACGCAATGTCTGGGCGCGTCGCAGTCATCAGGTGCATCAGGGCACCAACAGCTTCGCGAAACGGAGCATTCACCTTGGTAGCTGCGTCGCTTGGAACCAGTCGGGAACTCATGTCCACCGGACTTACCACAGCCTTGCACTCGTCAATACCAAAACGCGAGAATGTCATCCACATAACGCCGCTGGCACAGCGTCACGCTGCCGTCTGGGCCGTCCACCAACTCGATCCGAGAACAAACGCACACTTGCCGCTGTCCGTCATTTCGAAGCGCGTCTTCAGGTCGCTCTTGGTGCGTGCAATCAGCTCGGGAGAGCTTCCTGTCACCAAAACGTCATCCACGTAGACCAGCACGAGCACACAGTGGCCATCTACAACCTTGATGTAGAGACACGGGTCGAAGGCCGACACTTGAAGCCGATAGAGCACACAAACTCGTCGAAGGTCTCGTTCCATACACGCGAAGCTTGCTTGAGACCGTAGATCGCCTTCACCAATTCCAGGCAGTCGAAGTCACCGTCGAGCTCGACGCCTTCAGGAACCACGCAGAATACCAGCTCCTTCATCACGCCGTACAGGAATGCCGTCACCACGTCCAGTTGGTCAGCGGCCAGCCGATACTTGGCCAAAGCGATCACCATGCGCAACATCACGTACTTGACCACCGGCGAGAACGTCTCGGTGTAGTCGATGCCGTACTTCTGCTTGAAACCCTTGGCCACGAGGCGCGCCTTGTACTTCTCGATCGATCCGTCCGCTTTGCGCTTGATCTTGAACACCCACTTGGTACCGATGGCGCGTTGTCCGTTGGGTAACTTGGCAGCACGAAATACACCACGAGTCGCATCGACTTGAGTTCCGCACGAATGGCTTTGTGCCAGTGCACTTGATCTGGGCCGTTCACCGCTTCTTGGAATGTCTTCGGTTCAGATAGATCCACTGCTGCTTCGACAGCGTTAGCACTTGCACGCCAAAACACGGAGGAGTCGACTCGTCATCTTGGTCACCAGATTTTTCTTCTTCGTCTTCTTGGTGCGACGAGGTTGTCCGGCGCGCTTGCTTCCTCCAAACCAGCTCGGTGGCGGACGGTGCGCGGTCTTCTGCCAGCTTCATCTTCGTTACTTGAGCGACTCTTGCGCTTCCCTGCCTGCTTGTGGTCCGTCTGCGGAGGGCCATTATCGTCGATGTCGAGGGAGTCGAAGTCTAGATCATCGACGTCTTCGTCGGAAATCGTCGGCGATAATCCAAAGGTCGATTCGTCGAAGGTGACATCGCGACTGATAACCACCTGCCCCGCCTCGATGTCATAAACCCGATACGCCTTCGACACTTCTTCGTAGCCCAGGAACAATCCGGCGCGAGCCTTGGGATCCCACTTGAGCCGCTTCTCCTTCGAGTCAAAACGTACGTCCGACAGCCAAATACACGCATGTGCTTCACACTTGGCTTGGACTTGTGCGATCTCGAATGGAGTCTTGCTCGATCTTGGGTGACGGCAGGCGATTCTTCACGTAGATGGCCGTCATCGCCGCCTCAGCCCAGAAACATTTGTTAAGCTTGGCGTGGTGCAGCATGCTGCGGCCGATCGTGACGATAGTTCGGATGGCTCGCTCTGCCGTGCCGTTGGTCTGGTGCGCGTACGGAACCGTGGTTTGCTGCTCAATGCCTTCGTCTTCGTAGAAATCCTTGAGCGAGTTGGTCGCAAACTCACGAGCTCCGTCGTGCCGCACAAACTTGACCTTCTTGCCGAACTGCTTCTGCACCTTCATGATGTACGTCTTGATGCAGTCTTCGCTTTCCGACTTGGCACGCAGACAGAAACCCTTCATGCATCCGCTGGATTCGTCCACGATCAGTAGCAGATACTTGCTGCCACCAAGCGAGTTTTCTCCATGGGTCCGCAGATGTCGAAGTGGAGTATTGAGGGTAACCGGTTTGATAACGGTTCTTAACCGTGAACCGGTTAACCGAACCGGTCCAATGCGAACCCACGTTGATTACGGTAAGTTGATTACGCCACCGATGATTAGACGAGTAGGATGATTGGACGAGTACAGAGTGTTGGTGATTGGATGCATCAAATGATTGGATGCAGACTAGGTAGTGAAGACAGTGTAAGCTCCGATCAATCAATCACTTTCGAATCTTCCTTCTTCCCTCAAGTGGTCATCTACCTTCGCTCCGGTCCAACCCCGAGTGTTGCTTCCCTCCGCTTCGTCCAAGCTTCACGGTATTCAAGATCCATACCTCCTATCAGGTTATGAGCCCAAGTACCATGTCCTCTGCCCATGACGCCACGACCAAGGTCTCCATCGACAAGTTCAACGGAGACAACTACGCGACGTGGAACCGCTACATGCGTGGTGTGTTCTGACCAAGTCGGTGTGGCATGTGGTGAACCGCGAGACGACGCCAAGCTTCACGGACTCGCGACCCAAGGACGACTACGTCAAGTCGAGCAACATCGCGTTCGGATTGATGTTGCTCCACATGGACGCGGACTACCACCATGTAGTCGACGACTGCGAGGAAGCGTGGGTGGCGTGGTCGCGCCTGAAGACGCTGTACGGTGGATCGCAGAAGGCTGGTCGCATCTACCTGAAGCGCCAGCTCTTCAGCATGGAGATGTCGGACGGCGGCAATGTGTTGCATCATTGCAATGAAGTCCTCAACATCAGCGCCAAGCTCAGCAGCATCGGCGCCAAGATGGAGGACGAGGACGTGGCGATCTGCTTGCTGCGCAGTCTCCCCAAGAGCTACGAGAACGTCGTGCTCAACTTGGAGATGAGCAATACAGAGCTGCGGACGCAAGACGTTGTGAAGGTGCTCACGAACGAACACATCAAAGGCAAGGCGAGAAGACGGCGACGGTGAAGACGGAGAACGCAGCCAAGGCGTTCACGGCCGACCGCGAATCTCGCCAGTGCACGTACTGCGGAAAATTGGGGCACGTAATCGAAAGTGCTGGACCAAGCAGAAGGATGAAAACCGAGGGCCAAGACGCGGCGGCAACGACCGTGGACGCGGGGCCAACAACATCCAGTGGAGAAACGACGACGACGGCTATGATTGCAACTATGATCGAGTAGCGTTCGCAGTTTCCTGGAATGTGGAGTTTCGACGGGCAAGAATGTGTCCGGGATGTGGGCGGTCGGCGGCGCAACGCACCACATCTGCAACGACAAGTCCAAGTTCGCCAATTTGATCGAGCGAAATGAAGGCGAACTTTCGGTGGCCGACAGGAACAAGGCGGCCATCAAGGGTGTGGGGACCATCGTAGAACGAGTGGTTCTGCCCAACGGCGACGAGCGCGAGATCGAGATCAAGAACGCACTGTACGTGCCGGACATGAGCAAGAATCTGCTCTCGGTGCCGCAGATCAACAAGCACGGCAAGTTCAAGTGGTGTTTGACGGCACCAAGATGCACGTTTCGCGCAAAGACTCGAATCAAGTGGTGGCGACGGCGGATCTCGTGGATGGACTCTACTGGCTTCGCACGCCTCAGCGATCGGCAAATGCGGCGACAAGTGGAAGGACGGTCGACCTGCACGCGCGTATGGGTCACGCTCCAGTCGAGGTTCTTCGCAAGATGGTCGACAACAAGATGATCAAGGACGCGAAGGCACCTTCCAAGTCAAGCGGACCAAGTTGTGTCGCGGTTGCCAGCAAGGGAAGATGGTCCAAAACCGTTTCAAGCAACCGTGACAAGCGTCGTTACGACACGTTCGAGTTGCTCCACTTCGACATCTGCGGACCCATGGAGAAAAACTCGCTTGGTGGCAGCAAGTATCTGCTACTGATCGTGGACGAATCCAGCGGATGCATGAAGGGTTTCTGTCTGCGTGCCAAGTCGGAAAGCGAAGACTGCATCAAGACGTACATCATGAAGGTGCAGAAGCAGTTCGGCAAGAAGGTCAAGTTTGTGCGGCACGACGGAGCTCGTGAGTTTGCGACTAACTCGCTCAAGGATTTCTACGAAGACGAAGGCATTGAGCAGCAAACCACGGTTCCGTACGCGCACCAGACCAACGGCACGGCAGAGCGAGCCATCCGAACTATCGTCACGATCGGCCGCAGCATGCTGCACCACGCCAAGCAACAATGTTTCTGGGCTGAGGCGGCGATGACGGCCATCTACGTGAAGAATCGCCTGCCGTCACCCAAGATCGAGCACAAGACTCCATTCGAGATCGTGCACAAGTCCAAGCCAAGTGTGAAGCACATGCGTGTATTTGGCTGTCGGACGTACGTTTTGACTCGAAGGAGAAGCGGCTCAAGTGGGATCCCAAGGCTCGCGCCGGATTGTTCCTGGGCTACGAAGAAGTGTCGAAGGCGTATCGGGTTTATGACATCGAGGCGGGGCAGGTGGTTATCAGTCGCGATGTCACCTTCGACGAATCGACCTTTGATTATCGCCGACGATTTCCGACGAAGACGTCGATGATCTGGACTTCGACTCCTCGACATCGACGATAATGGCCCTCCGCAGACGGACCACAAGCAGGCAGGGAAGCGCAAGAGTCGCTCAAGTAACGAAGATGAAGCTGGCAGAAGACCGCGCACCGTCCGCCACCGAGCTGGTTTGGAGGAAGCAAGCGCGCCGGACAACTCCTCGTCGCACCAAGAAGACGAAGAAGAAAAATCTGGTGACCAAGATGACGAGTCGACTCCTCCTGTGTTTTGGCGTGCAAGTGCTAACGCTGTCGAAGCAGCAGTGGATCTATCTGAACCGAAGACATTCCAAGAAGCGGTGAACGGCCCAGATCAAGTGCACTGGCACAAAGCCATTCGTGCGGAACTCAAGTCGATGCGACTCCGTGGTGTATTTCGTGCTGCCAAGTTACCCAACGGACAACGCGCCATCGGTACCAAGTGGGTGTTCAAGATCAAGCGCAAAGCGGACGGATCGATCGAGAAGTACAAGGCGCGTCTCGTGGCCAAGGGTTTCAAGCAGAAGTACGGCATCGACTACACGGAGACGTTCTCGCCGTGGTCAAGTACATGACGCTGCGCATGGTGATCGCTTTGGCCAAGTACTTTGGCTGGCCCCTCGACCAACTAGACGTGGTGACTGCGTTCCTGTACGGGATAATGAAAGAACTGGTGTTCTGCACAGTTCCTGAAGGTGTCGAACTGGATGGCGATTTCGACTGCCTGGAATTGGTGAAGGCGATCTACGGTCTCAAGCAAGCTTCGCGTGTATGGAACGAGACCTTCGACGAATTTGTGTGCTCTATCGGCTTCAAGTGTCGGCCTTCGACCGTGTCTCTACATCAAGGTTGTTGATGTTGTCAGAAAGACGCCTCAACCAGCTGCGGTATACCGGTAGATACCGGTATGACCTTCACTCAGTGGCGACGCAATCATTCCGGTGATTACGCCATGGGTGATTATGCGGCGCGTGGGTACAAGATTGTGGGTACAAGATGGGCATCGACGTGTCACTCGCTGATTGGCCAAAGTAACTCAGTCGTCAGTAATGAATCCAGTAGAGTGTACCCAGTATGTAGGACAACAGACTTAGAGGTAGCAAGCAGTTTGCGAACTAAGGATCTAAATCAATCACTTTGCATTTTGACATCAAGTGCTCAAACGACCTTCCTTTTGGTTATGAGCCCAAGCCCCGTCTTCCTGACCAAGACCCCGACTACGCCTTCGCCATGGACGCCACCTCGACCACCGCCCGCATCAACAAGTTCAACGGAACCAACTTCCACGTGGAAGTTCAAGATGCAGATGGTGCTCGAGGAGCGCGAACTGTGGGAAGTGACGAGTGGGGAAGTGAAGCTGGAGCACTGCCAGACTGCGGCGGATCAAGCACTCTTCCGGAAGAAGTCGCGCAAGGCACTGGCGATCGTCTGCCTCGCGATGGAGGACTCGCAACTGCCGCTAGTGCGTTCGGCCAAAGATGCTCACGATGCATGGTCAAGGCTGGAAGGACACTTCGAGAAGAAGAGTTTGGCCAACAAGCTCTTCCTTCGTCGACGTTTCTTCACGACCATGATGGAAGAAGGTGATGATGTGCTAGAGCACATCAACAAGATCAAGACGCTGGCGGAACAGCTCGACGCGGTGGGCGCTCCGGTCAGCGAGGACGACTTGGTGATCACGCTTCTGGCAAGTCTCAGCGAGTCGTACCAGTTCCTCATCACGGCATTGGAGTCGAGAGCCGACTCGTTGACGTGGGAACTCGTGACCTCTCGGCTGCTGCATGAAGACATGAAGCGCAAGGAGCAAGGTGGCGGTGCGGACGGCACCGCGCACGGTCAAGCGTTCATGACAAGCGACAACGGCAAGCGCAAGGGACGACAAGTGTCGAAGACTAGCGCCTGTCACTACTGTGGGGAGCATGGACATTGGATCGCCAAGTGTCCAGTGCGAATCCGCGAGAACGCGGAGCGGCAGAGGCCGCAGCGAGCGAATGTCGCGCAGAGTGAAGACGACTCTGGCGATTTCCTCTTCTCGGTTGGTGGCAACACGAGTGCCTCCAAGTCGAGTGGTGTATGGCTGGTCGACTCGGGTGCGACGCAGCACATGACGTACTCGAAGGAGTACATGAAGAACTACAAGAAGATCTCTCCGGTGGACGTGCATCTCGCGGATGACGGTGTGGTTCAGGCGGTGGGGACTGGCGACATTGTGATGTCGATGAAGACTCCACGGGGGACCAAGAAGGGTGTGCTCACGAGTGTGTGGCATATTCCCAAGCTATCGCGGAACTTGTTCTCCGTCGGCCGCTTCACCAAAGACGTCGGACCAGTCACCTTCGAGAGCGACGGGTGCTTCGCGGAAACGAAGGGTCTCAAGTGGAAGCTCGGCGCTCGTGAGGGCAAAGGTCTGTTCAAGTTGTGTATGACACCGATGATGCCTGACGAGGCCAATGTGGCAAGTTCGAAGGATCGCAAAGGGGACACCACGTCGTACCTCTGGCACCTTCGACTTGGGCACATCGGCCATGGCGGTCTAGACGCCATCGTCAAGAAGGGCTACGGCACTGGCATTGACATAACATCGGTGAAACAGTGGGAGCTGTGCGACGGGTGTGCACTCGGCAAGCAAACACGAGTGAGCTACATGAAGTCGTCTCGAACCGTGCGAAGCAAGTGCTGGAGGTCGTTCACAGTGATGTGTGCGGTCCCATGCAGACACCAACGTTTGGTGGCAAGCGCTACTTCGTCACGTTCATCGACGACAAGTCGCATTTTGCGTCGTGTATCTGCTGCGGAACAAGTCTGAGGTGGCCCACAAGTTTACGGAGTTCGTTGCGTTCGCCGAAACTCAGACTGGCAAACGCGTGAAAACACTTCGGAGCGACAACGGTGGCGAGTACACTTCGAGTGCGATGGCCAAGTTCTGCAAGGATCGTGGCATCACGCAGAAGTTCACGCCTCCGTACACGCCTCAGCTGAACGGAGTCGCTGAGCGGATGAACCGGACGTTGGTGGAGTGTGCTCGCTGTATGCTGGAACATGCCGGGTTGTCCAAGTCGTACTGGGGTGAAGCAGTGATGACTGCTACGTTCCTCGAAACCGGTGTCCGACACGTGCTATCAGCCACGACAAGTCGCCGCACCAAGTTTGGACGGGCAAGAAACCACTACTGGCGAACCTCAAGGTGTTCGGTTGCCACGCGTACGTGCATGTGCCAAAGGAGAAGCGGTCCAAGTTTGACGCTCGGTCGGTGCGCTGTCGTTTTCTCGGATACTCGGAGCACGAGAAAGCGTATCGATTCGAAGAAATTGAGAGCGGTCGCGTGTTGGCGAGCCGCGACGCGCAGTTCATGGAAGACGTCTTCGACGGTGGGAGACGCGAATACGCACCGAAGGAGGTGCTGGTAGGTCTTCAAGATGAAGATGAAGATGAAGCTACGACGGATGAAGGGTTCCCGTCCAGGTCTGATGAGGACGAAGAACAAGCTGCGTGGGATGAAGACTTCGAACCCAGCAGCAAGCGACACCAGCGGACGCAGTCGCTGGAAGAAGCCGTGGAAGTTCCGAGTGCCAAGCGGCAGAGTCGACACCAGACTCTGGACGAGATGTCTGCTGCGGCTCAAGAAAGTCAAGACTTCGAAGCTGCGTATGTCGTGGATTCAGTGGGAGAAATGCCGACCACGTTCAAGTCGGCAATGGAATCCAGCGACACAGTCAAGTGGAAGGAGGCGTGCGACTCGGAGATGGAGTCGCTTCGCAAGAACAAGACGTGGATCCTCGTACCGCTGCCGAAAGGACGCAAGGCAATCGGCAACAGATGGGTGTTCCGCGTGAAGGAAAACCAAGACGGTGAGATCGAGCGGTTCAAGGCACGACTGGTGGCCAAGGGTTTCTCGCAAAAGTATGGCATCGACTACGACGAGACGTTCGCGCCGGTGGCCAAGTTCACGTCGATTCGGGCAGTGCTGAGTATGGCTGCCAAGTACGGTCTCAAGCTGCACCAGATGGACGTCAAGACAGCCTTCCTGAACGGCGTTCTTGACGAAGACATCTACATGGCGCAGCCAGACGGGTACGTCGACGAAGACCAACCAGACTACGTGTGCAAGCTCAAGCGTTCGCTGTACGGACTGAAGCAATCGCCGCGCATGTGGAACCAGACCATCGACGACTTCATGCTCAAGCTCGGGTTCAAGAAATGCGAGTCGGATCACTGCGTCTACATCAAGAGGAATGACCAAGAGATGATCTTCGTGGTGCTGTACGTGGACGACCTGATCCTGGCAAGCAGCAACGACGAGCTGTTGGAGTCGACCAAGCGCGCGTTGAGTGAACGCTTCGAGATGACAGACCTCGGCGAGCTCGAGTATTTCCTCGGGATGGAGATCAAGAACAACCGCGACTCCGGAAAAGTGACAGTGCGGCAGACCAAGTTCCTCAAGTCCATCCTGACCAAGTTCGGCATGCAAGACAGCAAGCCTGTGAAGACACCGCAAGACCCTGGACTCAAGTTGACCAAGAACATGTGCGAGGGCGGCTGCAAGCACGAAGATACGATGAAGAACGTGCCGTACCGGAGCGCCGTCGGAGGACTCATGTACCTGATGGTGGCGACGCGTCCGGACCTCGCTGCTGCAGTGGGAGTACTGAGCCAGTTCTCCGCCGACCCGTGTCCGACGCATTGGCAAGCCCTCAAACGCGTGCTGCGGTATCTTCAAGCAACGCCTGCGCACGGACTCGAGTTCTCACGAGAAGACATCTTCGGCACGTGCGGCTACTCGGATGCAGACTGGGCCGGAGACATCGAGTCAAGAAGGAGTACAAGTGGCTACGCGTTCATGATGAACGGCGGATGCATCAGCTGGCGCAGCAGAAGAAGCAGCGGACGGTGGCGCTGTCTTCAACGGAAGCCGAGTACATGGCGCTGTCGGAGGCGACGCAAGAGGCGGTGTGGCTCAAGGTGTTCCTGTGCGAACTCGGCGAGATGGCAAGCGATGAAGCAATCAAGATCTATGAGGACAACCAAGGCTCCATCGCGTTGGCCAAGAACCCGGAGTTTCACAAGCGCACCAAGCACATCGACATTCGCTACCACTTCGTACGCGAGAAGGTGGAAGACGGTCAAGTGGAGCTGCAGTATGTTTCGACGACCGACATGCTGGCTGACATCATGACGAAGGCGATCACTGCTGTGCAGTTTGAGGTTCTTCGGAGCAAGCTCGGTATCCAAGCGCCAAAGGCTGTTGAGTCGAGCGGGAGTGTTGTCAAGAAGACGCCTCAACCAGCTGCGGTATACCGGTAGATACCGGTATGACCTTCACTCAGTGGCGACGCAATCATTACGGTGATTACGCCATGGGTGATTATGCGGCGCGTGGGTACAAGATTGTGGGTACAAGATGAGCATCGACGTGTCACTCGCTGATTGGCCAAAGTAACTCAGTCGTCAGTAATGAATCCAGTAGAGTGTACCCAGTATGTAGGACAACAGACTTAGAGGTAGCAAGCAGTTTGCGAACTAAGGATCTAAATCAATCACTTTGCATTTTGACATCAAGTGCTCAAACGACCTTCCTTTTGTTGATGGCCACTGTGTGCTCGTGCTGGTCTACGTGGATGACGTTTTGGTGACAGGAAGCTCTCCCGAGCTGATTGCACGCACCAAGAGCGACCTGAAGACGCGCTTCGAAATGACGGACAGCGGCAAGTGTGCGTTTGTTCTCGGGATCGAGTTGGTGGACGGCCCAGACGGCAGCGTGACGCTGTGCCAGCGGCGTTATGTGGATGACATTCTCAAGCGTTTTGGTATGGACGAGTGCAAGGCTGTGGTAAGTCCGGTGGACATGAGTTCCCGACTGGTTCCAAGCGACGCAGCTACCAAGGTGAATGCTCCGTTTCGCGAAGCTGTTGGTGCCCTGATGCACCTGATGACTGCGACGCGCCCAGACATTGCGTACGCCGTGGGCTATGTATCGCGCTTCATGGAGAACCCCAAGAAGAACACTGGGTTGCGGTCAAGCGCATCTTTCGCTACCTGCAAGGCACCAAGACGCATGGAATCTGCTTCAAGCCAGGTGACAACATCGACTTTCGCGGGTACTCCGACGCGGACTGGGCTGGCGACCTCGCGGATCGCAAGTCGACTTCCGGCTACACGTTCATGCTGATGGGTGCGCCAGTGAGCTGGGGCAGCAAGAAACAGTCAAGTGTTTCGCTGTCTACGAGCGAGGCGGAATACATCGCGCTCAGTCTGGCCATCCAGAAGGCAAGTGGATTCATCGCCTGCTGTGCGAGATTTTGGCGGCTGCCAACGAGACTGGACCTGAACTCAAGATTCGCGAAGACAACCAGTCGTGCATCAAGATGACGAAGAACCCAGTGAACCACGGTCGCGCCAAGCACATCGACATCAAGTACCATCACATCCGCGACGAAGTCAAGCGTGGTGAAGTGAAGCTCGAGTATTGCGAGACTTCTGTGATGCTGGCGGACATCATGACGAAGGCGCTCCCGGGACCTCGCCACACGGATCTGACGGCTGCTCTCGGCATTCATGGGACTTCGCATTGAGGGCGTATTGAGGGTAACCGGTTTGATAACGGTTCTTAACCGTGAACCGGTTAACCCGAACCGGTCCAATGCGAACCCACGTTGATTACGGTAAGTTGATTACGCCACCGATGATTAGACGAGTAGGATGATTGGACGAGTACAGAGTGTTGGTGATTGGATGCATCAAATGATTGGATGCAGACTAGGTAGTGAACAGTGTAAGCTCCGATCAATCAATCACTTTCGAATCTTCCTTCTTCCCTCAAGTGGTCATCTACCTTCGCTCCGGTCCAACCCCGAGTGTTGCTTCCCTCCGCTTCATCCAAGCTTCACGGTATTCAAGATCCATACCTCCTATCATGGAGCAACTCGAACGTGTCGTAACGACGCTTGTCACGGTTGCTTGGAAACGGTTTTTGGACCATCTTCCCTTGCTGGCAACCGCGACACACACTTGGTCCGCTTGACTTGGAAGGTGCCTTCGCGTCCTTGATCATCTTGTTGTCGACCATCTTGCGAAGAACCTCGACTGGAGCGTGACCCATACGCGCGTGCAGGTCGACCGTCCTTCCACTTGTCGCCGCATTTGCCGATCGCTGAGGCGTGCGAAGCCAGTAGAGTCCATCCACGAGATCCGCCGTCGCCACCACTTGATTCGAGTCTTTGCGCGAAACGTGCATCTTGGTGCCGTCAAACACCACTTGGAACTTGCCGTGCTTGTTGATCTGCGGCACCGAGCAGATTCTTGCTCATGTCCGGCACGTACAGTGCGTTCTTGATCTCGATCTCGCGCTCGTCGCCGTTGGGCAGAACCACTCGTTCTACGATGGTCCCCACACCCTGATGGCCGCCTTGTTCCGTCGGCCACCGAAAGTTCGCCTTCATTTCGCTCGATCAAATTGGCGAACTTGGACTTGTCGTTGCAGATGTGGTGCGTTGCGCCGCTGTCGACCGCCCACATCGGACACATTCTTGCCCGTCGAAACTCCACATTCCAGAAACTGCGAACGCTACTCGATCATAGTTGCAATCATAGCCGTCGTCGTCGTTTCTCCACTGGATGTTGTTGGCCCCGCGTCCACGGTCGTTGCCGCCGCGTCTTGGCCCTCGGTTTTCATCCTTCTGCTTGGTCCAGCACTTTTCGATTACGTGCCCCAATTTTCCGCAGTACGTGCACTGGCGAGATTCGCGGTCGGCCGTGAACGCCTTGGCTGCGTTCTCCGTCTTCACCGTCGCCGTCTTCTCGCCTTGCCTTTTGATGTGTTCGTTCGTGAGCACCTTCACAACGTCTTGCGTCCGCAGTTCTGCATTGCTCATCTCCAAGTTGAGCACGACGTTCTCGTAGCTCTTGGGGAGACTGCGCAGCAAGCAGATCGCCACGTCCTCGTCCTCCATCTTGGCGCCGATGCTGCTGAGCTTGGCGCTGATGTTGAGGACCTCGTTGCAATGATGCAAGACATTGCCGCCTTCCGACATCTCCATGCTGAAGAGCTGGCGCTTCAGATAGATGCGACCAGCCTTCTGCGATCCACCGTACAGCGTCTTCAGGCGCGACCACGCCACCCACGCTTCCTCGCAGTCGTCGACTACATGGTGGTAGTCCGCGTCCATGTGGAGCAACATCAATCCGAACGCGATGTTGCTCGACTTGACGTAGTCGTCCTTGGGTCGCGAGTCCGTGAAGCTTATCGTCTCGCGGTTCACCACATGCCACACCGACTTGGTCAGGAACACGCCACGCATGTAGCGGTTCCACGTCGCGTAGTTGTCTCCGTTGAACTTGTCGATGGAGACCTTGGTCGTGGCGTCATGGGCAGAGGACATGGTACTTGGGCTCATAACCTGATAGGAGGTATGGATCTTGAATACCGTGAAGCTTGGACGAAGCGGAGGGAAGCAACACTCGGGGTTGGACCGGAGCGAAGGTAGATGACCACTTGAGGGGAAGAAGGAAGATTCGAAAGTGATTGATTGATCGGAGCTTACACTGTCTTCACTACCTAGTCTGCATCCAATCATTTAATGCATCCAATCACCAACACTCTGCACTCGTCCAATCATCCTACTCGTCTAATCATCGGTGGCGTAATCAACTTACCGTAATCAACGTGGGTTCGCATTGGACCGGTTCGGGTTAACCGGTTCACGGTTAAGAACCGTTATCAAACCGGTTACCCTCAATAGCCTCGTCAGGCATCATCGGTGTCATACACAACTTGAACAGACCTTTGCCCTCACGAGCGCCGAGCTTCCACTTGAGACCCTTCGTTTCCGCGAAGCACCCGTCGCTCTCGAAGGTGACTGGTCCGACGTCTTTGGTGAAGCGGCCGACGGAGAACAAGTTCCGCGATAGCTTGGGAATATGCCACACACTCGTGAGCACACCTTCTTGGTCCCCGTGGAGTCTTCATCGACATCACAATGTCGCCAGTCCCCACCGCCTGAACCACACCGTCATCCGCGAGATGCGTCCACCGGAGAGATCTTCTTGTAGTTCTTCATGTACTCCTTCGAGTACGTCATGTGCTGCGTCGCACCCGAGTCGACCAGCCATACACCACTCGACTTGGAGGCACTCGTGTTGCCACCAACCGAGAAGAGGAAGTCGCCAGAGTCGTCTTCACTCTGCGCGACATTCGCTCGCTGCGGCCTCTGCCGCTCCGCGTTCTCGCGGATTCGCACTGGACACGGCGATCCAATGTCCATGCTCCCCACAGTAGTGACAGGCGCTAGTCTTCGACACTTGTCGTCCCTTGCGCTTGTCGTTGTCGCTTGTCATGAACGCTTGACCGTGCGCGGTGCCGTCCGCACCGCCACCTTGCTCCTTGCGCTTCATGTCTTCATGCAGCAACCGAGAGGTCACGAGTTCCCACGTCAACGAGTCGGCTCTCGACTCCAATGCCGTGATGAGGAACTGGTACGACTCGCTGAGACTTGCCAGAAGCGTGATCACCAAGTCGTCCTCGCTGACCGGAGCGCCCACCGCGTCGAGCTGTTCCGCCAGCGTCTTGATCTTGTTGATGTGCTCTAGCACATCATCACCTTCTTCCATCATGGTCGTGAAGAAACGTCGACGAAGGAAGAGCTTGTTGGCCAAACTCTTCTTCTCGAAGTGTCCTTCCAGCCTTGACCATGCATCGTGAGCATCTTTGGCCGAACGCACTAGCGGCAGTTGCGAGTCCTCCATCGCGAGGCAGACGATCGCCAGTGCCGCGCGACTTCTTCCGGAAGAGTGCTTGATCCGCCGCAGTCTGGCAGTGCTCCAGCTTCACTTCCCCACTCGTCACTTCCCACAGTTCGCGCTCCTCGAGCACCATCTGCATCTTGAACTTCCACGTGTGGAAGTTGGTTCCGTTGAACTTGTTGATGCGGGCGGTGGTGGTCGAGGTGGCGTCCATGGCGAAGGCGTAGTCGGGGTCTTGGTCAGGAAGACGGGGCTTGGGCTCATAACCAAAAGGAAGGTCGTTTGAGCACTTGATGTCAAAATGCAAAGTGATTGATTTAGATCCTTAGTTCGCAAACTGCTTGCTACCTCTAAGTCTGTTGTCCTACATACTGGGTACACTCTACTGGATTCATTACTGACGACTGAGTTACTTTGGCCAATCAGCGAGTGACACGTCGATGCCCATCTTGTACCCACAATCTTGTACCCACGTGCCATAATCACCCATGGCGTAATCACCGGAATGATTGCGTCGCCACTGAGTGAAGGTCATACCGGTATCTACCGGTATACCGCAGCTGGTTGAGGCGTCTTCTTGACAACACGTAGAACGAGTGATTCTGCCCAACGGCGACGAGCGCGAGATCGAGATCAAGAACGCACTGTACGTGCCGGACATGAGCAGAATCTGCTCTCGTGCCGCAGATCAACAAGCACGGCAAGTTCAAGTGGTGTTTGACGGCACCAAGATGCACGTTTCGCGCAAAGACTCGAATCAAGTGGTGGCTACGGCGGATCTCGTGGATGGACTCTACTGGCTTCGCACGCCTCAGCGATCGGCAAATGCGGCGACAAGTGGAAGGACGGTCGACCTGCACGCGCGTATGGGTCACGCTCCAGTCGAGGTGCTTCGCAAGATGGTCGACAACAAGATGATCAAGGACGCGAAGGCACCTTCAATCAAGCGGACCAAGTGTGTCGCGGTTGCCAGCAAGGGAAGATGGTCCAAAACCGTTTCCAAGCAACCGTGACAAGCGTCGTTACGACACGTTCGAGTTGCTCCACTTCGACATCTGCGGACCCATGGAAAAACTCGCTTGGTGGCAGCAAGTATCTGCTACTGATCGTGGACGAAGCCAGCGGATGCATGAAGGGTTTCTGTCTGCGTGCCAAGTCGGAAGCGAAGACTGCATCAAGACGTACATCATGAAGGTGCAGAAGCAGTTCGGCAAGAAGGTCAAGTTTGTGCGGCACGACGGGCTCGTGAGTTTGCGACCAACTCGCTCAAGGCCTTCTACGAAGACGAAGGCATTGAGCAGCAAACCCACGGTTCCGTACGCGCACCAGACCAACGGCACGGCAGGCGAGCCATCGAACTATCGTCACGATCGGCCGCAGCATGCTGCACCACGTAAGCAATAAATGTTTGCTGGCTGAGGCGGCGATGACGGCCATCTACGTGAACCTGCCGTCACCCAGATCCAAGGAAGGTCGTTTGAGCACTTGATGTCAAAATGCAAAGTGATTGATTTAGATCCTTAGTTCGCAAACTGCTTGCTACCTCTAAGTCTGTTGTCCTACATACTGGGTACACTCTACTGTTCATTACTGACGACTGAGTTACTTTGGCCAATCAGCGAGTGACACGTCGATGCCCATCTTGTACCCACAATCTTGTACCCACGCGCCGCATAATCACCATGGCGTAATCACCGGAATGATTGCGTCGCCACTGAGTGAAGGTCATACCGGTATCTACGGTATACGCAACTGGTTGAGCGTCTTCTTGACAACACTCCACTCGACTCGACAGCCTTTGGCGCTTGGATACCGACTTGCTCGAAGAACCTCAAACTGCACAGCAGTGATCGCCTTCGTCATGATGTCAGCCAGCATGTCGGTCGTCAAAGGCATACTGCGCTCCGCGGCCGTCTTCCACCTTCTCGCGTACGAAGTGGTAGCGAATGTCGATATGCTGGTGCGCTTGTGAAACTCCGGGTTCTTGGCCAACGCGATGGAGCCTTGGTTGTCCTCATAGATCTTGATTGCTTCATCGCTTGCCATCTCGCCGAGTTCGCACAGAACACCTTGAGCCACACCGCCTCTTGCGTCGCCTCCGACAGCGCCATGTACTCGGCTTCCGTTGAAGACAGCGCCACCGTCACTGCTTCTTGCTGCGCCAGCTGATGCATCCGCCGTTCATCATGAACGCGTAGCCCACTGTACTCCTTCTTGACTCGATGTCTCCGGCCCAGTCTGCATCCGAGTAGCCGCACGTGCCGAAGATGTCTTCTCGTGAGAACTCGAGTCCGTGCGCAGGCGTTGCGAAGATACCGCAGCACGCGTTTGAACTTGCCAATGCGTCGGACACGGGTCGGCGGAGAACTGGCTCAGTACTCCCACTGCAGCAGCGAGGTCGGACGCGTCGCCACCATCAGGTACATGAGTCCTCCGACGGCGCTCCGGTACGGCACGTTCTTCATCGTATCTTCGTGCTTGCAGCCGCCCTCGCACATGTTCTTGGTCAACTTGAGTCAGGGTCTTGCGGTGTCTTCACAGGCTTGCTGTCTTGCATGCCGAACGGTCAGGATGGACTTGAGGAACTTGGTCTGCCGCACTGTCACTTTTCGGAGTCGCGGTTGTTCTTGATCTCCATCGAGGAAATACTCGAGCTCGCCGGTCTGTCATCTCAAGCGTTCACTCAACGCGCGCTTGGTCGACTCAACAGCTCGTCGTTGCTGCTTGCCAGGATCAGGTCGTCCACGTACAGCACCACGAAGATCATCTCTGGTCATTCCTCTTGATGTAGACGCAGTGATCCGACTCGCATTTCTTGAACCCGAGCTTGAGCATGAAGTCGTCGATGGTCTGGTTCCACATGCGCGGCGATTGCTTCAGTCCGTACAGCGAACGCGAGCTTGCACACGTAGTCTGGTTGGTCTTCGTCGACGTACCCGTCTGGCTGCGCCATGTAGATGTCTTCGTCAGAACGCCGTTCAGGAAGGCTGTCTTGACGTCCATCTGGTGCAGCGAGACCGTACAGCAGCCATACTCAGCACTGCCCGAATCGACGTGAACTTGGCCACCGGCGCGAACGTCTCGTCGTAGTCGATGCCATACTTTGCGAGAAACCCTTGGCCACCAGTCGTGCCTTGAACCGCTCGATCTCACCGTCTTGGTTTTCCTTCACGCGGAACACCCATCTGTTGCTGCGATTGCCTTGCGTCCTTTCGGCAGCGGTACGAGATCCACGTCTTGTTCTTGCGAAGCGACTCCATCTCCGAGTCGCACGCCTCCTTCCACTTGACTGTGTCGCTGGATTCCATTGCCGACTTGAACGTGGTCGGCATTTCTCCACTGAATCCACGACATACGCAGCTTCGAAGTCTTGACTTTCTTGAGCTGCAGCAGACATCTCGTCCAGGGTCTGGTGTCGACTCTGCCGCTTGGCACTCGGAACTTCCACGGCTTCTTCCAGCGACTGCGTCGCTGGTGTCGCTGCTGCTGGGTTCAGTCTTCATCCCACGCAGCTTGTTCTTCGTCCTCATCAGACCTGGACGGGGCCCTTCATCCGTCGTGCTTCATCTTCATCTTCATCTTGAAGACCTACCAGCACCTCCTTCGGTGCGTATTCGCGTCTCCACCGTCGAAGACGTCTTCCATGAACTGCGCGTCGCGGCTCGCCAACACGCGACCGCTCTCAATTTCTTCGAATCGATACGCTTTCTCGTGCTCCGAGTATCCGAAACGACAGCGCACCGACCAGCGTCAAACTTGGACCGCTTCTCCTTTGGTACATGCACGTACGCGTGGCAACCGAACACCTTGAGGTTCGCCAGTAGTGGTTTCTTGCCCGTCAAACTTGGTGCGGGGACTTGTCGTGGCTGATAGCACGTGTCGGACACCGGTTTCGGAGGAACGTAGCAGTCATCACTGCTTCACCCCAGTACGACTTGGACAAGCGGCATGTTCAGCATACAGCGAGCACACTCCACCAACGTCCGGTTCATCCGCTCAGCGACTCCGTTCAGCTGAGGCGTGTGCAGGCGTGAACTTCTGCGTGATGCCACGATCGCGCAGAACTTGGCCATCGCACTCGAGCTCGCCACCGTTGTCGCTCAAGTGTTTTCACGCGTTTGCCAGTCTGAGTTTCGGCGAACGCAGCGAACTCCGTAAACGTGGGCCTCAGACTTGTTCCGCAGAATACACGACGCAAAAAACTTGTCGTCGATGAACGTGACGAAGTAGCGCTTGCCGCAAACGTTGGGTATGGGACCGCACATCACTGTGAACGACCTCCAGCACTTGCTTCGCACGGTTCGGAACGCGACATGTAAGCTCACTCGTGTTTGCTTGCCGAGTGCACGCCCGTCTGTTGTCAAGAAGACGCCTCAACCAGCTGCGGTATACCGGTAGATACCGGTATGACCTTCACTCAGCGGCAATCATTACGGTGATTACGCCATGGGTTATGCGGCGCGTGGGTACAAGATTGTGGGTACAAGATCGACGTGTCACTCGCTGATTGGCCAAAGTAACTCAGTCGTCAGTAATGAATCAGTAGAGTGTACCAGTATGTAGGACAACAGACTTAGAGGTAGCAAGCAGTTTGCGAACTAAGGATCGTCAATCACTTTGCATTTTGACATCAAGTGCTCAAACGACCTTCCTTTTTGATTATGAGCCCAAGCCCCGCATTCTCTGCCCAAGACCCCGACTACGCCTTCGCCATGGACACCACGCCGACCACCACCGCCCGCATCAACAAGTTCAACGGAACCAACTTCCACACGTGGAAGTTCAAGATGCAGATGGTGCTCGAGGCGCCGAACTGTGGGAAGTGACAAGTGGGGAAGTGAAGCTGGAGCACTGCCAGACTGCGGCGGATCAAGCACTCTTCCGGAAGAAGTCGCGCAAGGCACTGGCGATCGTCTGCCTCGCGATGGAGGACTCGCAACTGCCGCTAGTGCGTTCGGCCAAAGATGCTCACGATGCATGGTCAAGGCTGGAAGGACACTTCGAAGAAGAGTTTGGCCAACAAGCTCTTCCTTCGTCGACGTTTCTTCACGACCATGATGGAAGAAGGTGATGATGTGCTGAGCACATCAACAAGATCAAGACGCTGGCGGAACAGCTCGACGCGGTGGGCGCTCCGGTCAGCGAGGACGACTTGGTGATCACGCTTCTGGCAAGTCTCAGCGAGTCGTACCAGTTCCTCATCACGGCATTGGAGTCGAGAGCCGACTCGTTGACGTGAACTCGTGACCTCTCGGCTGCTGCATGAAGACATGAAGCGCAAGGAGCAGGTGGCGGTGCGGACGGCACCGCGCACGGTCAAGCGTTCATGACAAGCGACGGCAAGCGCAAGGGACGACAAGTGTCAAGACTAGGCGCCTGTCACTACTGTGGGAGCATGGACATTGGATCGCGTGTCCAGTGCGAATCCGCGGAACGAGCGGCGAGACGCAGCAGCAGATGTCGCGCAGAGTGAAGACGACTCTGGCGATTTCCTCTTCTCGGTTGGTGGCAACACGAGTGCCTCCAAGTCGAGTGGTGTATGCTGGTCGACTCGGGTGCGACGCAGCGCATGACGTACTCGAAGGGTACATGAAGAACTACAAGAAGATCTCTCCGGTGGACGTGCATCTCGCGGATGACGGTGTGGTTCAGGCGGTGGGGACTGGCGACATTGTGATGTCGATGAAGACTCCACGGGGACCAAAGAAGGTGTGCTCCGAAGGTGTGGCATATTCCCAAGCTATCGCGGAACTTGTTCTCCGTCGGCCGCTTCACCAAAGACGTCGGACCAGTCACCTTCGAGAGCGACGGTGCTTCGCGGAAACAGGGTCCTCGTGGAAGCTCGGCGCTCGTGAGGGGCAAAGGTCTGTTCAAGTTGTGTATGACACCGATGATGCCTGACGAGGCCAATGTAGCAAGTTCGAAGGATCGCAAAGGGGACACCACGTCGTACCTCTGCGCCGGGCACATCGGCATGGCGGTCTAGACGCCATCGTCAAGAAGGGCTGGCACAATTGACATAACATCGAATGAAACAGTGGGAGCTGGCGACGGGTGTGCACTCGGCAAGCAAACACGAGGTGAGCTACATGAAGTCGTCTCCGAACCGTGCGAAGCAAGTGCTGGAGGTCGTTCACAGTGATGTGTGCGGTCCCATGCAGACACCAACGTTTGGTGGCAAGCGCTACTTCGTCACGTTCATCGACGACAAGTCGCATTTTGCGTCGTGTATCTGCTGCGGAACAAGTCTAGGTGGCCCACAAGTTTACGGAGTTCGTTGCGTTCGCCGAAACTCAGACTGGCAAACGCGTGAAAACACTTCGGGCGACAACGGTGGCGAGTACACTTCGAGTGCGATGGCCAAGTTCTGCAGGAATGTGGCATCCGCGAAGTTGCTCCGTACGCGCCCTCAGCTGAACGGAGTCGCTGAGCGGATGAACCGGACGTTGGTGGGTGTGCTCGCTGTATGCTGGAACATGCCGGGTTGTCAAGTCGTACTGGGGTGAAGCAGTGATGACTGCTACGTTCCTCGAAACCGGTGTCCGACACGTGCTATCAGCCACGACAAGTCGCCGCACCAGTTTGGACGGGCAGAAACCACTACTGGCGAACCTCAAGGTGTTCGGTTGCCACGCGTACGTGCATGTGCCAAAGGAGAAGCGGTCCAAGTTTGACGCTCGGTCGGTGCGCTGTCGTTTCTCGGATACTCGGAGCACGAGAAAGCGTATCGATTCGAAGAGGTGAGAGCGGTCGCGTGTTGGCGAGCCGCGACGCGCAGTTCATGGAAGACGTCTTCGACGGTGGGAGCGAATACGCACCGAAGGAAGTGCTGGTAGGTCTTCAAGATGAAGATGAAGGAAGCTGCGGCGGATGAAGGTTTGTCCAGGTCTGATGAGGACGAAGAACAAGCTGCGTGGGATGAACTTCGAACCCAGCAGCAAGCGACACCAGCGGACGCAGTCGCTGGAAGAAGCCGTGGAAGTTCCGAGTGCCAAGCGGCAGAGTCGACACCAGACTCTGGACGAGATGTCTGCTGCGGCTCAAGAAAGTCAAGACTTCGAAAGCTGCGTATGTCGTGGATTCAGTGGGAGAAATACCGACCACGTTCAAGTGGCAATGGAGATCAGCGACACAGTCAAGTGGAAGAGGCGTGCGACTCGGAGATGCGTCGCTTCGCA
>JACBOU010000239.1:0-22864 GCA_014706145.1 Phytophthora sp. ST_20190627
GGGTGTCGGAATGGTCGTGCCGTTGATGGCGTACAAGTCAAAACGCCTCCTACAGCTCTCGGATGCTGCGGGAACGGCTGCCGAGTCACACCGGGGTGTCGGAAAGGTCGTACCGTTGGTGGGGCAGGTTGGGTACAGGTCAAAACGCCTCCTACAGCTCTAATGCTGCGGGAAAGGCTACCGGGTCACTTTGGGGTGTCGGAATGGTCGTGCCGTTGATGGCGTACAAGTCAAAACGCCTCCTACAGCTCTCGGATGCTGCGGAACGGCTGCCGAGTCACACCGGGGTGTCGGAAAGGTCGTACCGTTGGTGGGGTACAGGTTGTACAGGTCAAACGCCTCCTACAGCTCTCTAATGCTGCGGGAAAGGCTGCCGGGTCACTTTGTCGGAAAGGTCGTGCCGTTGGTGGCGTAAGTCAAAACGCCTCCTACAGCTCTCTAATGCTGCGGGAAAGGCTGCCGGTCACACCGGGGTGTCGGAAAGGTCGTGCCGTTGGTGGGGTACAGGTCAAAACGCCTCCTACAGCTCTCTAATGCTGCGGGAAAGGCTACCGGGTCACTTTGGGGTGTCGGAATGGTCGTGCCGTTGATGGCGTACAAGTCAAAACGCCTCCTACAGCTCTCGGATGCTGCGGGAACGGCTGCCGAGTCACCGGGTGTCGGAAAGGTCGTACCGTTGGTACAGGTTGGGTACAGGTCAAAACGCCTCCTACAGCTCTCTAATGCTGCGGGAAAGGCTACCGGGTCACTTTGGGGTGTCGGAATGGTCGTGCCGTTGATGGCGTACAAGTCAAAACGCCTCCTACAGCTCTCGGATGCTGCGGGAACGGCTGCCGAGTCACACCGGGTGTCGGAAAGGTCGTACCGTTGGTGGGGTACAGGTTGGGTACAGGTCAAAACGCCTCCTACAGCTCTCTAATGCTGCGGAAAGGCTACCGGGTCACTTTGGGGTGTCGGAATGGTCGTGCCGTTGATGGCGTACAAGTCAAAACGCCTCCTACAGCTCTCGGATGCTGCGGGAACGGCTGCCGAGTCACTGTCGGAAAGGTCGTACCGTTGGCAGGTTGGGTACAGGTCAAAACGCCTCCTACAGCTCTCTAATGCTGCGGGAAAGGCTACCGGGTCACTTGGGGTGTCGGAATGGTCGTGCCGTTGATGGCGTACAAGTCAAAACGCCTCCTACAGCTCTCGGATGCTGCGGGAACGGCTGCCGAGTCACACCGGGTGTCGGAAAGGTCGTACCGGTGGGGTACAGGTTGGGTACAGGTCAAAACGCCTCCTACAGCTCTCTAATGCTGGAAAGGCTACCGGGTCACTTTGGGGTGTCGGAACCGTTGATGGCATAAGTCAAAACGCCTCCTACAGCTCTCGGATGCTGCGGAACGGCTGCCGAGTCACACGGGGTGTCGGAAAGGTCGTACCGTTGGTGGGGCAGGTTGGGTACAGGTCAAAACGCCTCCTACAGCTCTCTAATGCTGCGGGAAAGGCTACCGGGTCACTTGGGGTGTCGGAATGGTCGTGCCGTTGGTGGGGTACAGGTCAAAACGCCTCCTACAGCTCTCTAATGCTGCGGGAAAGGCTGCCGGGTCACTTTGGGTGTCGGAAAGGTCGTGCCGTTGGTGGCGTACAAGTCAAAACGCCTCCTACAGCTCTCGGATGCTGCGGGAACGGCTGCCGAGTCACACCGGGGTGTCGGAAAGGTCGTACCGTTGGTGGGGTACAGGTCAAAACGCCTCCTACAGCTCTCTAATGCTGCGGGAAAGGCTACCGGGTCACTTTGGGGTGTCGGAATGGTCGTGCCGTTGATGGCGTACAAGTCAAAACGCCTCCTACAGCTCGGATGCTGCGGAACGGCTGCCGAGTCACACCGGGTGTCGGAAAGGTCGTACCGTTGGTGGGGTACAGGTTGGGTACAGGTCAAAACGCCTCCTACAGCTCTCTAATGCTGCGGGAAAGGCTGCCGGACACTGCGGGTGTCGGAAAGGTCGTACCTGGTGGGGTACAGGTCAAAACGCCTCCTACAGCTCTCTAATGCTGCGGGAAAGGCTACCGGGTCACTTTGGGGTGTCGGAATGGTCGCCGTTGATGGCGTACAAGTCAAAACGCCTCCTACAGCCTCGGATGCTGCGGAACGGCTGCCGAGTCACACCGGGGTGTCGGAAAGGTCGTACCGTTGGTGGGTACAGGTTGGGTACAGGTCAAAACGCCTCCTACAGCTCTCTAATGCTGCGGGAAAGGCTACCGGGTCACTGGGGTGTCGGAATGGTCGTGCCGTTGATGGCGTACAAGTCAAAACGCCTCCTACAGCTCTCGGATGCTGCGGAACGGCTGCCGAGTCACACCGGGGTGTCGGAAAGGTCGTACCGTTGGTGGGGTACAGGTTGGGTACAGGTCAAACGCCTCCTACAGCTCTCTAATGCTGCGGAAAGGCTGCGGGACACTGCGGGTGTCGGAAAGGTCGTACCGTTGGTGGGGTACAGGTCAAAACGCCTCCTACAGCTCTAATGCTGCGGAAAGGCTACCGGGTCACTTTGGGGTGTCGGAATGGTCGTGCCGTTGATGGCGTACAAGTCAAAACGCCTCCTACAGCTCGGATGCTGGGAACGGCTGCCGAGTCACACCGGGGTGTCGGAAAGGTCGTACCGTTGGTGGGGTACAGGTTGGGTACAGGTCAAAACGCCTCCTACAGCTCTCTAATGCTGCGGAAAGGCTGCCGGTCACTGCGGGTGTCGGAAAGGTCGTACCGTTGGTGGGGTACAGGTCAAAACGCCTCCTACAGCTCTCTAATGCTGCGGAAAGGCTACCGGGTCACTTTGGGGTGTCGGAATGGTCGTGCCGTTGATGGCGTACGTCAAAACGCCTCCTACAGCCTCGGATGCTGCGGGAACGGCTGCCGAGTCACACCGGGGTGTCGGAAAGGTCGTGCCGTTGGTGGGTACAAGTCAAAACGCCTCCTACAGCTCTCTAATGCTGCGGGAAAGGCTGCCGGGTCACTTTGGGGTGTCGGAAAGGTCGTACCGTTGGTGGGTACAGGTCAAAACGCCTCCTACAGCTCTCTAATGCTGCGGGAAAGGCTACCGGGTCACTTTGGGGTGTCGGAATGGTCGTGCCGTTGATGGCGTACAAGTCAAAACGCCTCCTACAGCTCTCGGATGCTGCGGGAACGGCTGCCGACACCCGGGGTGTCGGAAAGGTCGTACCGTTGGTGGGGTACAGGTCAAAACGCCTCCTACAGCTCTAATGCTGCGGGAAAGGCTACCGGGTCACTTTGGGGTGTCGGAATGGTCGTGCCGTTGATGGCGTACAAGTCAAAACGCCTCCTACAGCTCGGATGCTGCGGGAACGGCTGCCGAGTCACACCGGGGTGTCGGAAAGGTCGTACCGTTGGTGGGGTACAGGTTGGGTACAGGTCAAAACGCCTCCTACAGCTCTCTAATGCTGCGGAAAGGCTGCCGGGACACTGCGGGTGTCGGAAAGGTCGTACCGTTGGTGGGGTACAGGTCAAAACGCCTCCTACAGCTCTCTAATGCTGCGGGAAAGGCTACCGGGTCACTTTGGGGTGTCGGAATGGTCGTGCCGTTGATGGCGTACAAGTCAAAACGCCTCCTACAGCTCTCGGATGCTGCGGAACGGCTGCCGAGTCACACCGTGTCGGAAAGGTCGTACCGTTGGTGGGGTACAGGTTGGGTACAGGTCAAAACGCCTCCTACAGCTCTCTAATGCTGCGGAAAGGCTACCGGGTCACTGCGGGTGTCGGAAAGGTCGTGCCGTTGATGGCGTACAAGTCAAAACGCCTCCTACAGCTCTCGGATGCTGCGGGAACGGCTGCCGAGTCACACCGGGTGTCGGAAAGGTCGTACCGTTGGTGGGGTACAGGTTGGGTACAGGTCAAAACGCCTCCTACAGCTCTCTAATGCTGCGGAAAGGCTGCCGGGTCACTGCGGGTGTCGGAAAGGTCGTACCGTTGGTGGGGTACAGGTCAAAACGCCTCCTACAGCTCTCTAATGCTGCGGGAAAGGCTACCGGGTCACTTTGGGGTGTCGGAATGGTCGTGCCGTTGATGGCGTACAAGTCAAAACGCCTCCTACAGCCTCGGATGCTGCGGAACGGCTGCCGAGTCACACCGGGGTGTCGGAAAGGTCGTACCGTTGGTGGGGTACAGGTTGGGTACAGGTCAAAACGCCTCCTACAGCCTCTAATGCTGCGGAAAGGCTGCCGGGACACCGGGGTGTCGGAAAGGTCGTACCGTTGGTGGGGTACAGGTCAAAACGCCTCCTACAGCTCTCTAATGCTGCGGGAAAGGCTACCGGGTCACTTTGGGGTGTCGGAATGGTCGTGCCGTTGATGGCGTACAAGTCAAAACGCCTCCTACAGCTCTCGGATGCTGCGGAACGGCTGCCGAGTCACACCGGGTGTCGGAAAGGTCACCGTTGGGGGTACAGGTTGGGTACAGGTCAAAACGCCTCCTACAGCTCTCTAATGCTGCGGAAAGGCTGCCGACACTGCGGGTGTCGGAAAGGTCGTACCGTTGGGGTACAGGTCAAAACGCCTCCTACAGCCTCTAATGCTGCGGGAAAGGCTACCGGGTCACTTTGGGGTGTCGGAATGGTCGCCGTTGATGGCGTACAAGTCAAAACGCCTCCTACAGCTCGGATGCTGCGGGAACGGCTGCCGAGTCACACCGGGGTGTCGGAAAGGTCGTACCGTTGGTGGGGTACAGGTTGGGTACAGGTCAAAACGCCTCCTACAGCTCTCTAATGCTGCGGGAAAGGCTGCCGAGTCACACCGGGGTGTCGGAAAGGTCGTACCGTTGGTGGTACAGGTGGGTACAGGTCAAAACGCCTCCTACAGCTCTCTAATGCTGCGGAAAGGCTACCGGGTCACTTTGGGGTGTCGGAATGGTCGTGCCGTTGATGGCGTACAAGTCAAAACGCCTCCTACAGCCTCGGATGCTGCGGAACGGCTGCCGAGTCACACCGGTGGAAAGGTCGTACCGTTGGTGGGGTACAGGTTGGGTACAGGTCAAAACGCCTCCTACAGCTCTCTAATGCTGCGGGAAAGGCTACCGGGTCACTTTGGGGTGTCGGAATGGTCGTGCCGTTGATGGCGTACAGGTCAAAACGCCTCCTACAGCTCTCGGATGCTGCGGGAACGGCTGCCGAGTCACCGGGGTGTCGGAAAGGTCGTACCGTTGGTGGGGTACAGGTTGGGTACAGGTCAAAACGCCTCCTACAGCTCTCTAATGCTGCGGAAAGGCTACCGGGTCACTTTGGGGTGTCGGAATGGTCGTGCCGTTGATGGCGTACAAGTCAAAACGCCTCCTACAGCTCGGATGCTGCGGGAACGGCTGCCGAGTCACACCGGGGTGTCGGAAAGGTCGTACCGTTGGTGGGGTACAGGTTGGGTACAGGTCAAAACGCCTCCTACAGCTCTAATGCTGCGGGAAAGGCTACCGGGTCACTTTGGGGTGTCGGAATGGTCGTGCCGTTGATGGCGTACAAGTCAAAACGCCTCCTACAGCTCTCGGATGCTGCGGAACGGCTGCCGAGTCACACCGGGGTGTCGGAAAGGTCGTACCGTTGGTGGGGTACAGGTTGGGTACAGGTCAAAACGCCTCCTACAGCTCTCTAATGCTGCGGAAAGGCTACCGGGTCACTTTGGGTGTCGGAAAGGTCGTGCCGTTGATGGCGTACAGGTCAAAACGCCTCCTACAGCTCTCGGATGCTGCGGAACGGCTGCCGAGTCACACCGTGTCGGAAAGGTCGTACCGTTGGTGGGGTACAGGTTGGGTACAGGTCAAAACGCCTCCTACAGCTCTCTAATGCTGCGGAAAGGCTACCGGGTCACTGGGGTGTCGGAAAGGTCGTGCCGTTGATGGCGTACAGGTCAAAACGCCTCCTACAGCCTCGGATGCTGCGGGAACGGCTGCCGAGTCACACCGGGGTGTCGGAAAGGTCGTACCGTTGGTGGGGTACAGGTTGGGTACAGGTCAAAACGCCTCCTACAGCTCTCTAATGCTGCGGGAAAGGCTGCCGGGTCACTGCGGGGTGTCGGAAAGGTCGTACCGTTGGTGGGGTACAGGTCAAAACGCCTCCTACAGCTCTCTAATGCTGCGGGAAAGGCTACCGGGTCACTTTGGGGTGTCGGAATGGTCGTGCCGTTGATGGCGTACAAGTCAAAACGCCTCCTACAGCTCGGATGCTGCGGGAACGGCTGCCGAGTCACACCGGGTGTCGGAAAGGTCGTACCGTTGGTGGTACAGGTTGGGTACAGGTCAAAACGCCTCCTACAGCTCTCTAATGCTGCGGGAAAGGCTGCCGGGTCACTTTGGGGTGTCGGAAAGGTCGTACCGTTGGTGGGGCAGGTCAAAACGCCTCCTACAGCTCTCTAATGCTGCGGAAAGGCTACCGGGTCACTTTGGGGTGTCGGAATGGTCGTGCCGTTGATGGCGTACAAGTCAAAACGCCTCCTACAGCCTCGGATGCTGCGGGAACGGCTGCCGAGTCACACCGGGTGTCGGAAAGGTCGTACCGTTGGTGGGGTACAGGTTGGGTACAGGTCAAAACGCCTCCTACAGCTCTCTAATGCTGCGGAAAGGCTACCGGGTCACTTTGGGGTGTCGGAATGGTCGTGCCGTTGATGGCGTACAAGTCAAAACGCCTCCTACAGCCTCGGATGCTGCGGAACGGCTGCCGAGTCACACCGGGTGTCGGAAAGGTCGTACCGTTGGTGGGGTACAGGTTGGGTACAGGTCAAAACGCCTCCTACAGCTCTCTAATGCTGCGGGAAAGGCTACCGGGTCACTTGGGGTGTCGGAATGGTCGTGCCGTTGATGGCGTACAAGTCAAAACGCCTCCTACAGCCTCGGATGCTGCGGAACGGCTGCCGAGTCACACCGGGGTGTCGGAAAGGTCGTACCGTTGGTGGGGTACAGGTTGGGTACAGGTCAAAACGCCTCCTACAGCTCTCTAATGCTGCGGAAAGGCTGCCGGTCACTGCGGGTGTCGGAAAGGTCGTACCGTTGGTGGGTACAGGTCAAAACGCCTCCTACAGCTCTCTAATGCTGCGGGAAAGGCTACCGGGTCACTTTGGGGTGTCGGAATGGTCGTGCCGTTGATGGCGCATAAGTCAAAACGCCTCCTACAGCTCTCGGATGCTGCGGAACGGCTGCCGAGTCACACCGGGTGTCGGAAAGGTCGTACCGTTGGTGGGGTACAGGTTGGGTACAGGTCAAACGCCTCCTACAGCTCTCTAATGCTGCGGGAAAGGCTGCCGACACTGCGGGGTGTCGGAAAGGTCGTACCGTTGGTGGGGTACAGGTCAAAACGCCTCCTACAGCTCTAATGCTGCGGGAAAGGCTACCGGGTCACTTTGGGGTGTCGGAATGGTCGTGCCGTTGATGGCGTACAAGTCAAAACGCCTCCTACAGCTCTCGGATGCTGCGGGAACGGCTGCCGAGTCACACCGGGGTGTCGGAAAGGTCACCGTTGGTGGGGTACAGGTTGGGTACAGGTCAAAACGCCTCCTACAGCTCTCTAATGCTGCGGGAAAGGCTGCCGGGTCACTGGGGTGTCGGAAAGGTCGTACCGTTGGTGGGGTACAGGTCAAAACGCCTCCTACAGCTCTCTAATGCTGCGGGAAAGGCTACCGGGTCACTTTGGGGTGTCGGAATGGTCGTGCCGTTGATGGCGTACAAGTCAAAACGCCTCCTACAGCTCTCGGATGCTGCGGGAACGGCTGCCGAGTCACACCGGGTGTCGGAAAGGTCGTACCGTTGGTGGGGTACAGGTTGGGTACAGGTCAAAACGCCTCCTACAGCCTCTAATGCTGCGGCTGCCGGGACACTGGGTGTCGGAAAGGTCGTACCGTTGGTGGGGTACAGGTCAAAACGCCTCCTACAGCTCTCTAATGCTGCGGGAAAGGCTACCGGGTCACTTTGGGGTGTCGGAATGGTCGTGCCGTTGATGGCGTACAAGTCAAAACGCCTCCTACAGCTCTCGGATGCTGCGGAACGGCTGCCGAGTCACACCGGGTGTCGGAAAGGTCGTACCGTTGGTGGGGTACAGGTTGGGTACAGGTCAAAACGCCTCCTACAGCTCTCTAATGCTGCGGGAAAGGCTACCGGGTCACTTTGGGGTGTCGGAATGGTCGTGCCGTTGATGGCGTACAAGTCAAAACGCCTCCTACAGCTCTCGGATGCTGCGGGAACGGCTGCCGAGTCACACCGGGGTGTCGGAAAGGTCGTACCGTTGGTGGGGTACAGGTTGGGTACAGGTCAAAACGCCTCCTACAGCTCTCTAATGCTGCGGAAAGGCTGCCGGGACACTGCGGGGTGTCGGAAAGGTCGTACCGTTGGTGGGGTACAGGTCAAAACGCCTCCTACAGCTCTCTAATGCTGCGGAAAGGCTACCGGGTCACTTTGGGGTGTCGGAATGGTCGTGCCGTTGATGGCGTACAAGTCAAAACGCCTCCTACAGCTCTCGGATGCTGCGGGAACGGCTGCCGAGTCACACCGGGGTGTCGGAAAGGTCGTACCGTTGGTGGGGTACAGGTTGGGTACAGGTCAAAACGCCTCCTACAGCTCTCTAATGCTGCGGGAAAGGCTGCCGGGTCACTGCGGGTGTCGGAAAGGTCGTACCGTTGGTGGGGTACAGGTCAAAACGCCTCCTACAGCTCTCTAATGCTGCGGGAAAGGCTACCGGGTCACTTTGGGGTGTCGGAATGGTCGTGCCGTTGATGGCGTACAAGTCAAAACGCCTCCTACAGCTCTCGGATGCTGCGGGAACGGCTGCCGAGTCACACCGGGTGTCGGAAAGGTCGTACCGTTGGTGGGGTACAGGTTGGGTACAGGTCAAAACGCCTCCTACAGCTCTCTAATGCTGCGGGAAAGGCTACCGGGTCACTTTGGGGTGTCGGAATGGTCGTGCCGTTGATGGCGTACAAGTCAAAACGCCTCCTACAGCCTCGGATGCTGCGGAACGGCTGCCGAGTCACACCGGGTGTCGGAAAGGTCGTACCGTTGGTGGGGTACAGGTTGGGTACAGGTCAAAACGCCTCCTACAGCTCTCTAATGCTGCGGAAAGGCTGCCGGGACACTGCGGGTGTCGGAAAGGTCGTACCGTTGGTGGGGTACAGGTCAAAACGCCTCCTACAGCTCTCTAATGCTGCGGGAAAGGCTACCGGGTCACTTTGGGTGTCGGAATGGTCGTGCCGTTGATGGCGTACAAGTCAAAACGCCTCCTACAGCTCTCGGATGCTGCGGGAACGGCTGCCGAGTCACACCGGGTGTCGGAAAGGTCGTACCGTTGGTGGGGTACAGGTTGGGTACAGGTCAAAACGCCTCCTACAGCTCTCTAATGCTGCGGGAAAGGCTACCGGGTCACTTTGGGGTGTCGGAAGGTCGTGCCGTTGATGGCGTACAAGTCAAAACGCCTCCTACAGCTCTCGGATGCTGCGGGAACGGCTGCCGAGTCACACCGGGGTGTCGGAAAGGTCGTACCGTTGGTGGGGTACAGGTTGGGTACAGGTCAAAACGCCTCCTACAGCTCTCTAATGCTGCGGAAAGGCTGCCGGGACACTGGGGTGTCGGAAAGGTCGTACCGTTGGTGGGGTACAGGTCAAAACGCCTCCTACAGCTCTCTAATGCTGCGGAAAGGCTACCGGGTCACTTTGGGGTGTCGGAATGGTCGTGCCGTTGATGGCGTACAAGTCAAAACGCCTCCTACAGCTCTCGGATGCTGCGGGAACGGCTGCCGAGTCACACCGGGTGTCGGAAAGGTCGTACCGTTGGTGGGGTACAGGTTGGGTACAGGTCAAAACGCCTCCTACAGCTCTCTAATGCTGCGGAAAGGCTGCCGGGTCACTTTGGGGTGTCGGAAAGGTCGTACCGTTGGTGGGGTACAGGTCAAAACGCCTCCTACAGCTCTCTAATGCTGCGGGAAAGGCTACCGGGTCACTTTGGGTGTCGGAATGGTCGTGCCGTTGATGGCGTACAAGTCAAAACGCCTCCTACAGCTCTCGGATGCTGCGGAACGGCTGCCGAGTCACACCGGGGTGTCGGAAAGGTCGTACCGTTGGTGGGGTACAGGTTGGGTACAGGTCAAAACGCCTCCTACAGCTCTCTAATGCTGCGGAAAGGCTGCCGACACTGCGGGTGTCGGAAAGGTCGTACCGTTGGTGGGTACAGGTCAAAACGCCTCCTACAGCTCTAATGCTGCGGAAAGGCTACCGGGTCACTTTGGGTGTCGGAATGGTCGTGCCGTTGATGGCGTATGTCAAAACGCCTCCTACAGCTCTCGGATGCTGCGGAACGGCTGCCGAGTCACACCGGGTGTCGGAAAGGTCGTACCGTTGGTGGGGTACAGGTTGGGTACAGGTCAAAACGCCTCCTACAGCTCTCTAATGCTGCGGAAAGGCTGCCGGGTCACTTTGGGGTGTCGGAAAGGTCGTACCGTTGGTGGGGTACAGGTCAAAACGCCTCCTACAGCTCTCTAATGCTGCGGGAAAGGCTACCGGGTCACTTTGGGGTGTCGGAATGGTCGCCGTTGATGGCGTACAAGTCAAAACGCCTCCTACAGCTCTCGGATGCTGCGGGAACGGCTGCCGAGTCACACCGGGGTGTCGGAAAGGTCGTACCGTTGGTGGGGTACAGGTTGGGTACAGGTCAAAACGCCTCCTACAGCTCTCTAATGCTGCGGGAAAGGCTGCCGGGTCACTGCGGGGTGTCGGAAAGGTCGTACCGTTGGTGGGGTACAGGTCAAAACGCCTCCTACAGCCTCTAATGCTGCGGGAAAGGCTACCGGGTCACTTTGGGGTGTCGGAATGGTCGTGCCGTTGATGGCGTACAAGTCAAAACGCCTCCTACAGCTCTCGGATGCTGCGGGAACGGCTGCCGAGTCACACCGGGTGTCGGAAAGGTCGTACCGTTGGTGGGGTACAGGTTGGGTACAGGTCAAAACGCCTCCTACAGCTCTCTAATGCTGCGGGAAAGGCTACCGGGTCACTTTGGGGTGTCGGAATGGTCGTGCCGTTGATGGCGTACAAGTCAAAACGCCTCCTACAGCTCTCGGATGCTGCGGGAAGGCTGCCGAGTCACACCGGGGTGTCGGAAAGGTCGTACCGTTGGTGGGGTACAGGTTGGGTACAGGTCAAAACGCCTCCTACAGCTCTCTAATGCTGCGGGAAAGGCTACCGGGTCACTTTGGGTGTCGGAATGGTCGTGCCGTTGATGGCGTACAAGTCAAAACGCCTCCTACAGCTCTCGGATGCTGCGGGAACGGCTGCCGAGTCACACCGGGTGTCGGAAAGGTCGTACCGTTGGTGGGGTACAGGTTGGGTACAGGTCAAAACGCCTCCTACAGCTCTCTAATGCTGCGGGAAAGGCTGCCGGGTCACTTTGGGGTGTCGGAAAGGTCGTACCGTTGGTGGGGTACAGGTCAAAACGCCTCCTACAGCTCTCTAATGCTGCGGGAAAGGCTACCGGGTCACTTTGGGGTGTCGGAATGGTCGTGCCGTTGATGGCGTACAAGTCAAAACGCCTCCTACAGCTCTCGGATGCTGCGGGAACGGCTGCCGAGTCACACCGGGGTGTCGGAAAGGTCGTACCGTTGGTGGGGTACAGGTTGGGTACAGGTCAAAACGCCTCCTACAGCTCTCTAATGCTGCGGGAAAGGCTGCCGGGACACCGGGGTGTCGGAAAGGTCGTACCGTTGGTGGGGTACAGGTCAAAACGCCTCCTACAGCTCTCTAATGCTGCGGAAAGGCTACCGGGTCACTTTGGGGTGTCGGAATGGTCGTGCCGTTGATGGCGTACAAGTCAAAACGCCTCCTACAGCTCTCGGATGCTGCGGGAACGGCTGCCGAGTCACACCGGGGTGTCGGAAAGGTCGTACCGTTGGTGGGGTACAGGTTGGGTACAGGTCAAAACGCCTCCTACAGCTCTCTAATGCTGCGGAAAGGCTGCCGGGACACTGCGGGTGTCGGAAAGGTCGTACCGTTGGTGGGGTACAGGTCAAAACGCCTCCTACAGCTCTCTAATGCTGCGGAAAGGCTGCCGGGTCACTTTGGGTGTCGGAAAGGTCGTGCCGTTGGTGGGGGCAGGTACAAGTCAAAACGCCTCCTACAGCTCTCGGATGCTGCGGGAACGGCTGCCGAGTCACACCGGGGTGTCGGAAAGGTCGTACCGTTGGTGGGGTACAGGTTGGGTACAGGTCAAAACGCCTCCTACAGCTCTCTAATGCTGCGGAAAGGCTGCCGGGTCACTCCGGGGTGTCGGAAAGGTCGTACCGTTGGTGGGGTACAGGTCAAAACGCCTCCTACAGCTCTAATGCTGCGGGAAAGGCTACCGGGTCACTTTGGGGTGTCGGAATGGTCGTGCCGTTGATGGCGTACAAGTCAAAACGCCTCCTACAGCTCTCTAATGCTGCGGGAACGGCTGCCGAGTCACACCGGGGTGTCGGAAAGGTCGTACCGTTGGTGGGGTACAGGTTGGGTACAGGTCAAAACGCCTCCTACAGCTCTCTAATGCTGCGGGAAAGGCTACCGGGTCACTTTGGGGTGTCGGAAAGGTCGTGCCGTTGGTGGGGTACAGGTCAAAACGCCTCCTACAGCTCTCTAATGCTGCGGGAAAGGCTACCGGGTCACTTGGGGTGTCGGAATGGTCGTGCCGTTGATGGCGTACAAGTCAAAACGCCTCCTACAGCTCTCGGATGCTGCGGGAACGGCTGCCGAGTCACACCGGGGTGTCGGAAAGGTCGTACCGTTGGTGGGGTACAGGTTGGGTACAGGTCAAAACGCCTCCTACAGCTCTCTAATGCTGCGGGAAAGGCTACCGGGTCACTTTGGGGTGTCGGAATGGTCGTGCCGTTGATGGCGTACAAGTCAAAACGCCTCCTACAGCTCTCGGATGCTGCGGGAACGGCTGCCGAGTCACACCGGGGTGTCGGAAGGTCGTACCGTTGGTGGGGTACAGGTTGGGTACAGGTCAAAACGCCTCCTACAGCTCTCTAATGCTGCGGGAAAGGCTGCCGAGTCACACCGGGGTGTCGGAAAGGTCGTACCGTTGGTGGGGTACAGGTTGGGTACAGGTCAAAACGCCTCCTACAGCTCTCTAATGCTGCGGAAAGGCTGCCGGTCACTGCGGGGTGTCGGAAGGTCGTACCGTTGGTGGGGTACAGGTCAAAACGCCTCCTACAGCTCTCTAATGCTGCGGGAAAGGCTACCGGGTCACTTTGGGGTGTCGGAATGGTCGTGCCGTTGATGGCGTACAAGTCAAAACGCCTCCTACAGCTCTCGGATGCTGCGGGAACGGCTGCCGAGTCACACCGGGGTGTCGGAAAGGTCGTACCGTTGGTGGGGTACAGGTTGGGTACAGGTCAAAACGCCTCCTACAGCTCTCTAATGCTGCGGGAAAGGCTGCCGGGTCACTGCGGGTGTCGGAAGGTCGTACCGTTGGTGGGTACAGGTCAAAACGCCTCCTACAGCTCTCTAATGCTGCGGGAAAGGCTGCCGGGTCACTTTGGGGTGTCGGAAGGTCGTACCGTTGGTGGGGTACAGGTTGGGTACAGGTCAAAACGCCTCCTACAGCTCTCTAATGCTGCGGGACGGCTGCCGAGTCACACCGGGGTGTCGGAAAGGTCGTACCGTTGGTGGGGTACAGGTTGGGTACAGGTCAAAACGCCTCCTACAGCTCTCTAATGCTGCAGGAAAGGCTGCCGGGTCACTCCGGGGTGTCGGAATGGTCGTACCGTTGATGGGGTACAGGTCAAAACGCCTCCTACAGCTCTCTAATGCTGCGGGAAAGGCTACCGGGTCACTTTGGGGTGTCGGAATGGTCGTGCCGTTGGTGGCGTACAAGTCAAAACGCCTCCTACAGCTCTCGGATGCTGCGGGAACGGCTGCCGAGTCACACCGGGGTGTCGGAAGGTCGTACCGTTGGTGGGGTACAGGTTGGGTACAGGTCAAAACGCCTCCTACAGCTCTCTAATGCTGCGGGAAAGGCTACCGGGTCACTTTGGGGTGTCGGAATGGTCGTACCGTTGGTGGGGTACAGGTCAAAACGCCTCCTACAGCTCTCTAATGCTGCGGGAAGGCTACCGGGTCACTTTGGGGTGTCGGAATGGTCGTGCCGTTGATGGCGTACAAGTCAAAACGCCTCCTACAGCTCTCGGATGCTGCGGGAACGGCTGCCGAGTCACACCGGGGTGTCGGAAAGGTCGTACCGTTGGTGGGGTACAGGTTGGGTACAGGTCAAAACGCCTCCTACAGCTCTCTAATGCTGCGGAAAGGCTACCGGGTCACTGGGGTGTCGGAATGGTCGTGCCGTTGATGGCGTACAAGTCAAAACGCCTCCTACAGCTCTCGGATGCTGCGGGAACGGCTGCCGAGTCACACCGGGGTGTCGGAAAGGTCGTACCGTTGGTGGGGTACAGGTTGGGTACAGGTCAAAACGCCTACAGCTCTCTAATGCTGCGGGAAAGGCTGCCGGGTCACTGCGGGGTGTCGGAAGGTCGTACCGTTGGTGGGGTACAGGTTGGGTACAGGTCAAAACGCCTCCTACAGCTCTCTAATGCTGCGGGAAAGGCTACCGGGTCACTTTGGGGTGTCGGAATGGTCGTGCCGTTGATGGCGTACAAGTCAAAACGCCTCCTACAGCTCTCGGATGCTGCGGGAACGGCTGCCGAGTCACACCGGGGTGTCGGAAAGGTCGTACCGTTGGTGGGGTACAGGTTGGGTACAGGTCAAAACGCCTCCTACAGCTCTCTAATGCTGCGGGAAAGGCTGCCGGTCACTGCGGGGTGTCGGAATGGTCGTACCGTTGGTGGGTACAGGTCAAAACGCCTCCTACAGCTCTCTAATGCTGCGGGAAAGGCTGCCGGGTCACTTTGGGGTGTCGGAATGGTCGTACCGTTGGTGGCGTACAGGTCAAAACGCCTCCTACAGCTCTCTAATGCTGCGGGAAAGGCTGCCGGGTCACTTTGGGGTGTCGGAATGGTCGCCGTTGGTGGCGTACAAGTCAAAACGCCTCCTACAGCTCTCTAATGCTGCGGGAACGGCTGCCGAGTCACACCGGGGTGTCGGAAAGGTCGTACCGTTGGTGGGGTACAGGTTGGGTACAGGTCAAAACGCCTCCTACAGCTCTCTAATGCTGCGGGAAGGCTACCGGGTCACTTTGGGGTGTCGGAATGGTCGTGCCGTTGATGGCGTACAAGTCAAAACGCCTCCTACAGCTCTCGGATGCTGCGGGAACGGCTGCCGAGTCACACCGGGGTGTCGGAAGGTCGTACCGTTGGTGGGGTACAGGTTGGGTACAGGTCAAAACGCCTCCTACAGCTCTCTAATGCTGCGGGAAAGGCTGCCGGGACACTGCGGGGTGTCGGAAGGTCGTACCGTTGGTGGGGTACAGGTCAAAACGCCTCCTACAGCTCTCTAATGCTGCGGGAAGGCTACCGGGTCACTTTGGGGTGTCGGAATGGTCGTGCCGTTGATGGCGTACAAGTCAAAACGCCTCCTACAGCTCTCGGATGCTGCGGCTGCCGAGTCACACCGGGGTGTCGGAAAGGTCGTACCGTTGGTGGGGTACAGGTTGGGTACAGGTCAAACGCTCCTACAGCTCTCTAATGCTGCGGGAAAGGCTACCGGGTCACTTTGGGGTGTCGGAATGGTCGTGCCGTTGATGGCGTACAAGTCAAAACGCCTCCTACAGCTCTCGGATGCTGCGGGAACGGCTGCCGAGTCACACCGGGGTGTCGGAAGGTCGTACCGTTGGTGGGGTACAGGTTGGGTACAGGTCAAAACGCCTCCTACAGCTCTCTAATGCTGCGGGAAAGGCTGCCGGGACACTGCGGGGTGTCGGAAAGGTCGTACCGTTGGTGGGGTACAGGTCAAAACGCCTCCTACAGCTCTCTAATGCTGCGGGAAAGGCTACCGGGTCACTTTGGGGTGTCGGAATGGTCGTGCCGTTGATGGCGTACAAGTCAAAACGCCTCCTACAGCTCTCGGATGCTGCGGGAACGGCTGCCGAGTCACACCGGGGTGTCGGAAGGTCGTACCGTTGGTGGGGTACAGGTTGGGTACAGGTCAAAACGCCTCCTCTCTCTCTAATGCTGCGGGAAGGCTGCCGGGTCACTTTGGGTGTCGGAAGGTCGTACCGTTGGTGGGGTACAGGTCAAAACGCCTCCTACAGCTCTCTAATGCTGCGGGAAGGCTGCCGGGTCACTTTGGGGTGTCGGAATGGTCGTGCCGTTGGTGGCGTACAAGTCAAAACGCCTCCTACAGCTCTCTATGCTGCGGGAACGGCTGCCGGTCACTGGGGTGTCGGAAGGTCGTACCGTTGGTGGGGTACAGGTTGGGTACAGGTCAAAACGCCTCCTACAGCTCTCTAATGCTGCGGGAAAGGCTGCCGGTCACTTTGGGGTGTCGGAATGGTCGTGCCGTTGATGGCGTACAAGTCAAAACGCCTCCTACAGCTCTCGGATGCTGCGGGAACGGCTGCCGAGTCACACGGGGTGTCGGAAGGTCGTACCGTTGGTGGGGTACAGGTTGGGTACAGGTCAAAACGCCTCCTACAGCTCTCTAATGCTGCGGAAAGGCTGCCGGGACACTGCGGGGTGTCGGAAGGTCGTACCGTTGGTGGGGTACAGGTCAAAACGCCTCCTACAGCTCTCTAATGCTGCGGGAAAGGCTACCAGGTCACTTTGGGGTGTCGGAATGGTCGTGCCGTTGATGGCGTACAAGTCAAAACGCCTCCTACAGCTCTCGGATGCTGCGGGAACGGCTGCCGAGTCACACCGGGGTGTCGGAAAGGTCGTACCGTTGGTGGGGTACAGGTTGGGTACAGGTCAAACGCCTCCTACAGCTCTCTAATGCTGCGGGAAGGCTGCCGGGTCACTGCGGGGTGTCGGAAGGTCGTACCGTTGGTGGGGTACAGGTCAAAACGCCTCCTACAGCTCTCTAATGCTGCGGGAAAGGCTACCGGGTCACTTTGGGGTGTCGGAATGGTCGTGCCGTTGATGGCGTACAAGTCAAAACGCCTCCTACAGCTCTCGGATGCTGCGGGAACGGCTGCCGAGTCACACCGGGGTGTCGGAAGGTCGTACCGTTGGTGGGGTACAGGTTGGGTACAGGTCAAAACGCCTCCTACAGCTCTCTAATGCTGCGGAAAGGCTGGGTCACTTTGGGGTGTCGGAATGGTCGTGCCGTTGGTGGGGTACAGGTCAAAACGCCTCCTACAGCTCTCTAATGCTGCGGGAAAGGCTGCCGGGTCACTTTGGGGTGTCGGAATGGTCGTGCCGTTGGTGGCGTACAAGTCAAAACGCCTCCTACAGCTCTCGGATGCTGGAACGGCTGCCGAGTCACCGGGGTGTCGGAAGGTCGTACCGTTGGTGGGGTACAGGTTGGGTACAGGTCAAACGCCTCCTACAGCTCTCTAATGCTGCGGGAAAGGCTACCGGGTCACTTTGGGGTGTCGGAATGGTCGTGCCGTTGATGGCGTACAGTCAAAACGCCTCCTACAGCTCTCGGATGCTGCGGGAACGGCTGCCGAGTCACACCGGGGTGTCGGAAGGTCGTACCGTTGGTGGGGTACAGGTTGGGTACAGGTCAAAACGCCTCCTACAGCTCTCTAATGCTGCGGGAAAGGCTGCCGGGTCACTGCGGGGTGTCGGAAGGTCGTACCGTTGGTGGGGTACAAGTCAAAACGCCTCCTACAGCTCTCGGATGCTGGAACGGCTGCCGAGTCACCGGGGTGTCGGAAGGTCGTACCGTTGGTGGGGTACAGGTTGGGTACAGGTCAAAACGCCTCCTACAGCTCTCTAATGCTGCGGAAAGGCTGCCGGGTCACTGGGGTGTCGGAAAGGTCGTACCGTTGGTGGGGTACAGGTCAAAACGCCTCCTACAGCTCTCTAATGCTGCGGGAAAGGCTACCGGGTCACTGGGGTGTCGGAATGGTCGTGCCGTTGATGGCGTACAAGTCAAAACGCCTCCTACAGCTCTCGGATGCTGCGGGAACGGCTGCCGAGTCACACCGGGGTGTCGGAAGGTCGTACCGTTGGTGGGGTACAGGTTGGGTACAGGTCAAAACGCCTCCTACAGCTCTCTAATGCTGCGGGAAAGGCTGCCGAGTCACTGGGGTGTCGGAAGGTCGTACCGTTGGTGGGGTACAGGTTGGGTACAGGTCAAAACGCCTCCTACAGCTCTCTAATGCTGCGGAAAGGCTGCCGAGTCACTGGGGTGTCGGAAGGTCGTACCGTTGGTGGGGTACAGGTTGGGTACAGGTCAAAACGCCTCCTACAGCTCTCTAATGCTGCGGAAAGGCTGGGTCACTGGGGTGTCGGAATGGTCGTGCCGTTGATGGCGTACAAGTCAAAACGCCTCCTACAGCTCTCGGATGCTGCGGGAACGGCTGCCGAGTCACACCGGGGTGTCGGAAAGTCGTACCGTTGGTGGGGTACAGGTTGGGTACAGGTCAAAACGCCTCCTACAGCTCTCTAATGCTGCGGGAAAGGCTACCGGGTCACTGGGGTGTCGGAATGGTCGTGCCGTTGATGGCGTACAAGTCAAAACGCCTCCTACAGCTCTCTAATGCTGCGGGAAAGCTGCCGAGTCACTCCGGGGTGTCGGAAAGGTCGTACCGTTGGTGGGGTACAGGTTGGGTACAGGTCAAAACGCCTCCTACAGCTCTCTAATGCTGCGGAAGAGCCGGGTCACTCCGGGGTGTCGGAATGGTCGTACCGTTGGTGGCGTACAGGTCAAAACGCCTCCTACAGCTCTCGGATGCTGCGGAAAGGCTGCCGAGTCACTCCGGGGTGTCGGAAGGTCGTACCGTTGGTGGGGTACAGGTGGGTACAGGTCAAAACGCCTCCTACAGCTCTCTAATGCTGCGGGAAGGCTACCGGGTCACTTTGGGGTGTCGGAATGGTCGTGCCGTTGGTGGGGTACAAGTCAAAACGCCTCCTACAGCTCTCGGATGCTGCGGGAACGGCTGCCGAGTCACACCGGGGTGTCGGAAAGGTCGTACCGTTGGTGGGGTACAGGTTGGGTACAGGTCAAAACGCCTCCTACAGCTCTCTAATGCTGCGGAAAGGCTGCCGGTCACTTTGGGGTGTCGGAATGGTCGTGCCGTTGGTGGCGTACAAGTCAAAACGCCTCCTACAGCTCTCGGATGCTGCGGGAACGGCTGCCGAGTCACACCGGGGTGTCGGAAAGGTCGTACCGTTGGTGGGGTACAGGTTGGGTACAGGTCAAAACGCCTCCTACAGCTCTCTAATGCTGCGGGAAAGGCTGCCGGGTCACTTTGGGGTGTCGGAATGGTCGTGCCGTTGGTGGGGTACAAGTCAAAACGCCTCCTACAGCTCTCTAATGCTGCGGGAAAGGCTGCCGAGTCACACCGGGGTGTCGGAAGGTCGTACCGTTGGTGGGGTACAGGTTGGGTACAGGTCAAAACGCCTCCTACAGCTCTCTAATGCTGCGGGAAAGGCTACCGGGTCACACCGGGGTGTCGGAAAGGTCGTACCGTTGGTGGGGTACAGGTCAAAACGCCTCCTACAGCTCTCTAATGCTGCGGGAAAGGCTACCGGGTCACTTTGGGGTGTCGGAATGGTCGTGCCGTTGATGGCGTACAAGTCAAAACGCCTCCTACAGCTCTCGGATGCTGCGGGAACGGCTGCCGAGTCACACCGGGGTGTCGGAAGGTCGTACCGTTGGTGGGGTACAGGTTGGGTACAGGTCAAAACGCCTCCTACAGCTCTCTAATGCTGCGGGAAAGCTACCGGGTCACGGGGTGTCGGAATGGTCGTACCGTTGGTGGCGTACAGGTCAAAACGCCTCCTACAGCTCTCGGATGCTGCGGGAACGGCTGCCGAGTCACACCGGGGTGTCGGAAGGTCGTACCGTTGGTGGGGTACAGGTTGGGTACAGGTCAAAACGCCTCCTACAGCTCTCTAATGCTGCGGAAAGGCTGCCGGGTCACTCCGGGGTGTCGGAAAGGTCGTACCGTTGGTGGGGTACAGGTCAAAACGCCTCCTACAGCTCTCTAATGCTGCGGGAAGGCTACCGGGTCACTTTGGGGTGTCGGAATGGTCGTACCGTTGATGGCGTACAAGTCAAAACGCCTCCTACAGCTCTCGGATGCTGCGGGAACGGCTGCCGGGTCACACCGGGGTGTCGGAAAGGTCGTACCGTTGGTGGGGTACAGGTTGGGTACAGGTCAAAACGCCTCCTACAGCTCTCTAATGCTGCGGGAAAGGCTGCCGGGTCACTGCGGGGTGTCGGAAGGTCGTACCGTTGGTGGGGTACAGGTCAAAACGCCTCCTACAGCTCTCTAATGCTGCGGAAAGGCTGCCGGGTCACTGGGGTGTCGGAATGGTCGTACCGTTGGTGGCGTACAAGTCAAAACGCCTCCTACAGCTCTCGGATGCTGCGGGAACGGCTGCCGAGTCACTCCGGGGTGTCGGAAAGGTCGTACCGTTGGTACAGGTTGGGTACAGGTCAAAACGCCTCCTACAGCTCTCTAATGCTGCGGGAAAGGCTGCCGAGTCACACCGGGTGTCGGAAGGTCGTACCGTTGGTGGGGTACAGGTTGGGTACAGGTCAAAACGCCTCCTACAGCTCTCTAATGCTGCAGGAAAGGCTGCCGGGTCACTCCGGGGTGTCGGAAGGTCGTACCGTTGGTGGGGTACAGGTCAAAACGCCTCCTACAGCTCTCTAATGCTGCGGGAAAGGCTACCGGGTCACTTTGGGGTGTCGGAATGGTCGTGCCGTTGGTGGCGTACAAGTCAAAACGCCTCCTACAGCTCTCGGATGCTGCGGGAACGGCTGCCGAGTCACACCGGGGTGTCGGAAGGTCGTACCGTTGGTGGGGTACAGGTTGGGTACAGGTCAAAACGCCTCCTACAGCTCTCTAATGCTGCGGAAAGGCTGGGTCACTTTGGGGTGTCGGAATGGTCGTACCGTTGGTGGGGTACAAGTCAAAACGCCTCCTACAGCTCTCTAATGCTGCAGGAACGGCTGCCGGGTCACACCGGGGTGTCGGAAAGGTCGTACCGTTGGTGGGGTACAGGTTGGGTACAGGTCAAAACGCCTCCTACAGCTCTCTAATGCTGCGGGAAAGGCTACCGGGTCACTTTGGGGTGTCGGAATGGTCGTGCCGTTGATGGCGTACAAGTCAAAACGCCTCCTACAGCTCTCGGATGCTGCGGGAAGGCTGCCGAGTCACACCGGGGTGTCGGAAGGTCGTACCGTTGGTGGGGTACAGGTTGGGTACAGGTCAAAACGCCTCCTACAGCTCTAATGCTGCGGAAAGGCTACCGGGTCACTTTGGGGTGTCGGAATGGTCGTACCGTTGGTGGCGTACAAGTCAAAACGCCTCCTACAGCTCTCGGATGCTGCGGGAACGGCTGCCGGGTCACACCGGGGTGTCGGAAGGTCGTACCGTTGGTGGGGTACAGGTTGGGTACAGGTCAAAACGCCTCCTACAGCTCTCTAATGCTGCGGGAAAGGCTACCGGGTCACTTTGGGGTGTCGGAATGGTCGTACCGTTGGTGGGGTACAGGTCAAAACGCCTCCTACAGCTCTCTAATGCTGCGGGAACGGCTGCCGAGTCACACCGGGGTGTCGGAAAGGTCGTACCGTTGGTGGGGTACAGGTTGGGTACAGGTCAAAACGCCTCCTACAGCTCTCTAATGCTGCGGGAAGGCTACCGGGTCACTTTGGGGTGTCGGAATGGTCGTGCCGTTGGTGGGGTACAGGTCAAAACGCCTCCTACAGCTCTCGGATGCTGCGGAACGGCTGCCGAGTCACACCGGGGTGTCGGAAAGGTCGTACCGTTGGTGGGGTACAGGTTGGGTACAGGTCAAAACGCCTCCTACAGCTCTCTAATGCTGCGGGAAAGGCTACCGGGTCACTTTGGGGTGTCGGAATGGTCGTGCCGTTGGTGGCGTACAAGTCAAAACGCCTCCTACAGCTCTCAATGCTGCGGGAACGGCTGCCGAGTCACCCGGGGTGTCGGAAAGGTCGTACCGTTGGTGGGGTACAGGTTGGGTACAGGTCAAAACGCCTCCTACAGCTCTCTAATGCTGCGGGAAAGGCTACCGGGTCACTTTGGGGTGTCGGAATGGTCGTACCGTTGGTGGCGTACAAGTCAAAACGCCTCCTACAGCTCTGGATGCTGCGGGAAGGCTGCCGAGTCACACGGGGTGTCGGAAAGGTCGTACCGTTGGTGGGGTACAGGTTGGGTACAGGTCAAAACGCCTCCTACAGCTCTCTAATGCTGCGGGAAAGGCTACCGGGTCACTTTGGGGTGTCGGAATGGTCGTGCCGTTGATGGCGTACAAGTCAAAACGCCTCCTACAGCTCTCGGATGCTGCGGGAACGGCTGCCGAGTCACACCGGGGTGTCGGAAAGTCGTACCGTTGGTGGGGTACAGGTTGGGTACAGGTCAAAACGCCTCCTACAGCTCTCTAATGCTGCGGGAAAGGCTACCGGGTCACTTTGGGGTGTCGGAATGGTCGTGCCGTTGGTGGCGTACAAGTCAAAACGCCTCCTACAGCTCTCTAATGCTGCGGGAACGGCTGCCGAGTCACTCCGGGGTGTCGGAAAGGTCGTACCGTTGGTGGGGTACAGGTTGGGTACAGGTCAAAACGCCTCCTACAGCTCTCTAATGCTGCGGGAAGGCTACCAGGTCACTGGGGTGTCGGAATGGTCGTGCCGTTGATGGCGTACAAGTCAAAACGCCTCCTACAGCTCTCGGATGCTGCGGGAACGGCTGCCGAGTCACACCGGGGTGTCGGAAGGTCGTACCGTTGGTGGGTACAGGTTGGGTACAGGTCAAAACGCCTCTACAGCTCTCTCTAATGCTGCGGGAAAGGCT
>JACBOU010000240.1:0-72724 GCA_014706145.1 Phytophthora sp. ST_20190627
TTCTAATGCTGCGGGAAAGGCTACCGGGTCACTTTGGGTGTCGGAATGGTCGTGCCGTTGATGGCGTACAAGTCAAAACGCCTCCTACAGCTCTCGGATGCTGCGGAACGGCTGCCGAGTCACACCGGGTGTCGGAAAGGTCGTACCGTTGGTGGGGTACAGGTTGGGTACAGGTCAAAACGCCTCCTACAGCTCTCTAATGCTGCGGAAAGGCTACCGGGTCACTTTGGGGTGTCGGAATGGTCGCCGTTGATGGCGTACAAGTCAAAACGCCTCCTACAGCTCTCGGATGCTGCGGGAACGGCTGCCGAGTCACACCGGGGTGTCGGAAAGGTCGTACCGTTGGTGGGGTACAGGTTGGGTACAGGTCAAAACGCCTCCTACAGCTCTCTAATGCTGCGGGAAAGGCTGCCGGGACACTGCGGGTGTCGGAAAGGTCGTACCGTTGGTGGGGTACAGGTCAAAACGCCTCCTACAGCTCTCTAATGCTGCGGGAAAGGCTACCGGGTCACTTTGGGGTGTCGGAATGGTCGTGCCGTTGATGGCGTACAAGTCAAAACGCCTCCTACAGCCTCGGATGCTGCGGGAACGGCTGCCGAGTCACACCGGGTGTCGGAAAGGTCGTACCGTTGGTGGGGTACAGGTTGGGTACAGGTCAAAACCTACAGCTCTCTAATGCTGCGGAAAGGCTACCGGGTCACTTTGGGGTGTCGGAAAGGTCGTACCGTTGGTGGGGTACAGGTCAAAACGCCTCCTACAGCTCTCTAATGCTGCGGGAAAGGCTACCGGGTCACTTTGGGGTGTCGGAATGGTCGCCGTTGATGGCGTACAAGTCAAAACGCCTCCTACAGCTCTCGGATGCTGCGGAACGGCTGCCGAGTCACACCGGGTGTCGGAAAGGTCGTACCGTTGGTGGGGTACAGGTTGGGTACAGGTCAAAACGCCTCCTACAGCTCTCTAATGCTGCGGGAAAGGCTGCCGGACACTGCGGGTGTCGGAAAGGTCGTACCGTTGGTGGGGTACAGGTCAAAACGCCTCCTACAGCTCTCTAATGCTGCGGGAAGGCTACCGGGTCACTTTGGGGTGTCGGAATGGTCGCCGTTGATGGCGTACAGTCAAAACGCCTCCTACAGCTCTCGGATGCTGCGGAACGGCTGCCGAGTCACACCGGGTGTCGGAAAGGTCGTACCGTTGGTGGGGTACAGGTTGGTACAGGTCAAAACGCCTCCTACAGCTCTCTAATGCTGCGGAAAGGCTGCCGGGTCACTTTGGGTGTCGGAAAGGTCGTACCGTTGGTGGGGTACAGGTCAAAACGCCTCCTACAGCTCTAATGCTGCGGAAAGGCTACCGGGTCACTTTGGGGTGTCGGAATGGTCGTGCCGTTGATGGCGTACAAGTCAAAACGCCTCCTACAGCTCGGATGCTGCGGGAACGGCTGCCGAGTCACACCGGGTGTCGGAAAGGTCGTACCGTTGGTGGGGTACAGGTTGGGTACAGGTCAAAACGCCTCCTACAGCTCTCTAATGCTGCGGAAAGGCTGCGGGACACTTTGGGGTGTCGGAAAGGTCGTACCGTTGGTGGGGTACAGGTCAAAACGCCTCCTACAGCTCTAATGCTGCGGGAAAGGCTACCGGGTCACTTTGGGGTGTCGGAATGGTCGTGCCGTTGATGGCGTACAAGTCAAAACGCCTCCTACAGCTCGGATGCTGCGGGAACGGCTGCCGAGTCACACCGGGGTGTCGGAAAGGTCGTACCGTTGGTGGGGTACAGGTTGGGTACAGGTCAAAACGCCTCCTACAGCTCTCTAATGCTGCGGAAAGGCCGGGTCACTTTGGGGTGTCGGAATGGTCGTACCGTTGGTGGGGTACAGGTCAAAACGCCTCCTACAGCTCTCGGATGCTGCGGGAAAGGCTGCCGAGTCACTTTGGGGTGTCGGAAAGGTCGTACCGTTGGTGGGGTACAGGTTGGGTACAGGTCAAAACGCCTCCTACAGCTCTCTAATGCTGCGGGAAAGGCCGGGTCACTTTGGGTGTCGGAATGGTCGTGCCGTTGATGGCGTACAAGTCAAAACGCCTCCTACAGCTCTCGGATGCTGCGGAACGGCTGCCGAGTCACACCGGGGTGTCGGAAAGGTCGTACCGTTGGTGGGGTACAGGTTGGGTACAGGTCAAAACGCCTCCTACAGCTCTAATGCTGCGGAAAGGCTGCCGGGTCACTTTGGGGTGTCGGAAAGGTCGTACCGTTGGTGGGGTACAGGTCAAAACGCCTCCTACAGCTCTCTAATGCTGCGGGAAAGGCTACCGGGTCACTTTGGGTGTCGGAATGGTCGTGCCGTTGATGGCGTACAAGTCAAAACGCCTCCTACAGCTCTCGGATGCTGCGGGAACGGCTGCCGAGTCACACCGGGGTGTCGGAAAGGTCGTACCGTTGGTGGGGTACAGGTTGGGTACAGGTCAAAACGCCTCCTACAGCTCTCTAATGCTGCGGAAAGGCTGCCGGGTCACTGCGGGGTGTCGGAAAGGTCGTACCGTTGGTGGGTACAGGTCAAAACGCCTCCTACAGCTCTCTAATGCTGCGGGAAAGGCTACCGGGTCACTTTGGGGTGTCGGAATGGTCGTGCCGTTGATGGCGTACAAGTCAAAACGCCTCCTACAGCTCTCGGATGCTGCGGAACGGCTGCCGAGTCACACCGGGTGTCGGAAAGGTCGTACCGGTGGGGTACAGGTTGGGTACAGGTCAAAACGCCTCCTACAGCTCTCTAATGCTGCGGGAAAGGCTGCCGGGTCACTTTGGGGTGTCGGAAAGGTCGTACCGTTGGTGGGGTACAGGTCAAAACGCCTCCTACAGCTCTCTAATGCTGCGGGAAAGGCTACCGGGTCACTTTGGGGTGTCGGAAAGGTCGTACCGTTGGTGGGGTACAGGTTGGGTACAAGTCAAAACGCCTCCTACAGCTCTCGGATGCTGCGGAACGGCTGCCGAGTCACACCGGGTGTCGGAAAGGTCGTACCGTTGGTGGGGTACAGGTTGGGTACAGGTCAAAACGCCTCCTACAGCTCTCTAATGCTGCGGAAAGGCTGCCGGGTCACTTTGGGTGTCGGAAAGGTCGTACCGTTGGTGGGGTACAGGTCAAAACGCCTCCTACAGCTCTAATGCTGCGGGAAAGGCTACCGGGTCACTTTGGGGTGTCGGAATGGTCGTGCCGTTGATGGCGTACAAGTCAAAACGCCTCCTACAGCTCTCGGATGCTGCGGAACGGCTGCCGAGTCACACCGGGGTGTCGGAAAGGTCGTACCGTTGGTGGGGTACAGGTTGGGTACAGGTCAAAACGCCTCCTACAGCTCTCTAATGCTGCGGAAAGGCTGCCGGGTCACTGGGGTGTCGGAAAGGTCGTACCGTTGGTGGGTACAGGTCAAAACGCCTCCTACAGCTCTCTAATGCTGCGGGAAAGGCTACCGGGTCACTTTGGGGTGTCGGAATGGTCGTGCCGTTGATGGCGTACAAGTCAAAACGCCTCCTACAGCTCTCGGATGCTGCGGAACGGCTGCCGAGTCACACCGGGGTGTCGGAAAGGTCGTACCGTTGGTGGGGTACAGGTTGGGTACAGGTCAAAACGCCTCCTACAGCTCTCTAATGCTGCGGGAAGGCTACCGGGTCACTTTGGGGTGTCGGAATGGTCGCCGTTGATGGCGTACAAGTCAAAACGCCTCCTACAGCTCTCGATGCTGCGGGAACGGCTGCCGAGTCACACCGGGGTGTCGGAAAGGTCGTACCGTTGGTGGGGTACAGGTTGGGTACAGGTCAAAACGCCTCCTACAGCTCTCTAATGCTGCGGGAAAGGCTGCCGAGTCACACCGGGGTGTCGGAAGGTCGTACCGTTGGGGCAGGTTGGGTACAGGTCAAAACGCCTCCTACAGCTCTCTAATGCTGCGGAAAGGCTGCCGGGACACTGGGGTGTCGGAAAGGTCGTACCGTTGGTGGGGTACAGGTCAAAACGCCTCCTACAGCTCTCTAATGCTGCGGGAAAGGCTGCCGGGTCACTTTGGGGTGTCGGAATGGTCGTGCCGTTGGTGGCGCAAGTCAAAACGCCTCCTACAGCTCTCTAATGCTGCGGAACGGCTGCCGAGTCACACCGGGGTGTCGGAAAGGTCGTACCGTTGGTGGGGCATACAGGTCAAAACGCCTCCTACAGCTCTAATGCTGCGGGAAAGCTGCCGTCACTTGGGGTGTCGGAAAGGTCGTACCGTTGGTGGGGTACAGGTCAAAACGCCTCCTACAGCTCTAATGCTGCGGGAAAGGCTACCGGGTCACTTTGGGGTGTCGGAATGGTCGTGCCGTTGATGGCGTACAAGTCAAAACGCCTCCTACAGCTCTCGGATGCTGCGGGAACGGCTGCCGAGTCACACCGGGGTGTCGGAAAGGTCGTACCGTTGGTGGGGTACAGGTTGGGTACAGGTCAAAACGCCTCCTACAGCTCTCTAATGCTGCGGGAAAGGCTGCCGGGACACTGCGGGGTGTCGGAAGGTCGTACCGTTGGTGGGGTACAGGTCAAAACGCCTCCTACAGCTCTCTAATGCTGCAGGAAAGGCTACCGGGTCACTTTGGGTGTCGGAATGGTCGTGCCGTTGATGGCGTACAAGTCAAAACGCCTCCTACAGCTCTCGGATGCTGCGGGAACGGCTGCCGAGTCACACCGGGTGTCGGAAAGGTCGTACCGTTGGTGGGGTACAGGTTGGGTACAGGTCAAAACGCCTCCTACAGCTCTCTAATGCTGCGGGAAAGGCTGCCGGGTCACTTTGGGGTGTCGGAATGGTCGTGCCGTTGATGGCGTACAAGTCAAAACGCCTCCTACAGCTCTCGGATGCTGCGGAACGGCTGCCGAGTCACACCGGGGTGTCGGAAAGGTCGTACCGTTGGTGGGGTACAGGTTGGGTACAGGTCAAAACGCCTCCTACAGCTCTCTAATGCTGCGGAAAGGCTGCCGGGTCACTGCGGGGTGTCGGAAAGGTCGTACCGTTGGTGGGGTACAGGTCAAAACGCCTCCTACAGCTCTCTAATGCTGCGGGAAAGGCTACCGGGTCACTTTGGGGTGTCGGAATGGTCGTGCCGTTGATGGCGTACAAGTCAAAACGCCTCCTACAGCTCTCTAATGCTGCGGGAACGGCTGCCGAGTCACACCGGGGTGTCGGAAAGGTCGTACCGTTGGTGGGGTACAGGTTGGGTACAGGTCAAAACGCCTCCTACAGCTCTCTAATGCTGCGGAAAGGCTGCCGGGTCACTTTGGGGTGTCGGAATGGTCGTACCGTTGGTGGGGTACAGGTCAAAACGCCTCCTACAGCTCTCTAATGCTGCGGGAAAGGCTACCGGGTCACTTTGGGGTGTCGGAATGGTCGTGCCGTTGATGGCGTACAAGTCAAAACGCCTCCTACAGCTCTCGGATGCTGCGGGAACGGCTGCCGAGTCACACCGGGGTGTCGGAAGGTCGTACCGTTGGTGGGGTACAGGTTGGGTACAGGTCAAAACGCCTCCTACAGCTCTCTAATGCTGCGGGAAAGGCTACCGGGTCACTTTGGGGTGTCGGAATGGTCGTGCCGTTGATGGCGTACAAGTCAAAACGCCTCCTACAGCTCTCGGATGCTGCGGGAACGGCTGCCGAGTCACACCGGGGTGTCGGAAAGGTCGTACCGTTGGTGGGGTACAGGTTGGGTACAGGTCAAAACGCCTCCTACAGCTCTCTAATGCTGCGGGAAAGGCTGCCGGGACTGCGGGGTGTCGGAAGGTCGTACCGTTGGTGGGGTACAGGTCAAAACGCCTCCTACAGCTCTCTAATGCTGCGGGAAAGGCTACCGGGTCACTTTGGGGTGTCGGAATGGTCGTGCCGTTGATGGCGTACAAGTCAAAACGCCTCCTACAGCTCTCGGATGCTGCGGGAACGGCTGCCGAGTCACACCGGGGTGTCGGAAAGGTCGTACCGTTGGTGGGGTACAGGTTGGGTACAGGTCAAAACGCCTCCTACAGCTCTCTAATGCTGCGGGAAGGCTGCCGGGACACTGCGGGGTGTCGGAAGGTCGTACCGTTGGTGGGGTACAGGTCAAAACGCCTCCTACAGCTCTCTAATGCTGCGGAAAGGCTACCGGGTCACTTTGGGGTGTCGGAATGGTCGTGCCGTTGATGGCGTACAAGTCAAAACGCCTCCTACAGCTCTCGGATGCTGCGGGAACGGCTGCCGAGTCACACCGGGGTGTCGGAAGGTCGTACCGTTGGTGGGGTACAGGTTGGGTACAGGTCAAAACGCCTCCTACAGCTCTCTAATGCTGCGGGAAAGGCTACCGGGTCACTTTGGGGTGTCGGAATGGTCGTACCGTTGGTGGGGTACAGGTCAAAACGCCTCCTACAGCTCTCTAATGCTGCGGGAAGGCTACCGGGTCACTTTGGGGTGTCGGAATGGTCGTGCCGTTGATGGCGTACAAGTCAAAACGCCTCCTACAGCTCTCGGATGCTGCGGGAACGGCTGCCGAGTCACACCGTTGGTGGGGTACAGGTTGGGTACAGGTCAAAACGCCTCCTACAGCTCTCTAATGCTGCGGGAAAGGCTACCGGGTCACTTTGGGGTGTCGGAATGGTCGTGCCGTTGATGGCGTACAAGTCAAAACGCCTCCTACAGCTCTCGGATGCTGCGGGAACGGCTGCCGAGTCACACCGGGGTGTCGGAAAGGTCGTACCGTTGGTGGGGTACAGGTTGGGTACAGGTCAAAACGCCTCCTACAGCTCTCTAATGCTGCGGGAAAGGCTACCGGGTCACTTTGGGGTGTCGGAATGGTCGTGCCGTTGATGGCGTACAAGTCAAAACGCCTCCTACAGCTCTCGGATGCTGCGGGAACGGCTGCCGAGTCACACCGGGGTGTCGGAAAGGTCGTACCGTTGGTGGGGTACAGGTTGGGTACAGGTCAAAACGCCTCCTACAGCTCTCTAATGCTGCGGGAAAGGCTGCCGGGACACTGCGGGTGTCGGAAAGGTCGTACCGTTGGTGGGGTACAGGTCAAAACGCCTCCTACAGCTCTCTAATGCTGCGGAAAGGCTACCGGGTCACTTTGGGGTGTCGGAATGGTCGTGCCGTTGATGGCGTACAAGTCAAAACGCCTCCTACAGCTCTCGGATGCTGCGGGAACGGCTGCCGAGTCACACCGGGGTGTCGGAAAGGTCGTACCGTTGGTGGGGTACAGGTTGGGTACAGGTCAAAACGCCTCCTACAGCTCTCTAATGCTGCGGGAAAGCTGCCGGGTCACTTTGGGGTGTCGGAAAGGTCGTACCGTTGGTGGGGTACAGGTACAGGTCAAAACGCCTCCTACAGCTCTCTAATGCTGCGGGAACGGCTGCCGAGTCACACCGGGGTGTCGGAAGGTCGTACCGTTGGTGGGGTACAGGTTGGGTACAGGTCAAAACGCCTCCTACAGCTCTCTAATGCTGCGGGAAAGGCTACCGGGTCACTTTGGGGTGTCGGAATGGTCGTGCCGTTGATGGCGTACAAGTCAAAACGCCTCCTACAGCTCTCGGATGCTGCGGGAACGGCTGCCGAGTCACACCGGGGTGTCGGAAAGGTCGTACCGTTGGTGGGGTACAGGTTGGGTACAGGTCAAAACGCCTCCTACAGCTCTCTAATGCTGCGGGAAAGGCTACCGGGTCACTTTGGGGTGTCGGAATGGTCGTGCCGTTGATGGCGTACAAGTCAAAACGCCTCCTACAGCTCTCGGATGCTGCGGGAACGGCTGCCGAGTCACACCGGGGTGTCGGAAAGGTCGTACCGTTGGTGGGGTACAGGTTGGGTACAGGTCAAAACGCCTCCTACAGCTCTCTAATGCTGCGGGAAAGGCTACCGGGTCACTTTGGGGTGTCGGAATGGTCGTGCCGTTGATGGCGTACAAGTCAAAACGCCTCCTACAGCTCTCGGATGCTGCGGGAACGGCTGCCGAGTCACACCGGGGTGTCGGAAAGGTCGTACCGTTGGTGGGGTACAGGTTGGGTACAGGTCAAAACGCCTCCTACAGCTCTCTAATGCTGCGGGAAAGGCTACCGGGTCACTTTGGGGTGTCGGAATGGTCGTGCCGTTGATGGCGTACAAGTCAAAACGCCTCCTACAGCTCTCGGATGCTGCGGGAACGGCTGCCGAGTCACACCGGGGTGTCGGAAGGTCGTACCGTTGGTGGGGTACAGGTTGGGTACAGGTCAAAACGCCTCCTACAGCTCTCTAATGCTGCGGGAAAGGCTACCGGGTCACTTTGGGGTGTCGGAATGGTCGTGCCGTTGATGGCGTACAAGTCAAAACGCCTCCTACAGCTCTCGGATGCTGCGGGAACGGCTGCCGAGTCACACCGGGGTGTCGGAAAGGTCGTACCGTTGGTGGGGTACAGGTTGGGTACAGGTCAAAACGCCTCCTACAGCTCTCTAATGCTGCGGGAAAGGCTACCGGGTCACTTTGGGTGTCGGAATGGTCGTGCCGTTGATGGCGTACAAGTCAAAACGCCTCCTACAGCTCTCGGATGCTGCGGGAACGGCTGCCGAGTCACACCGGGGTGTCGGAAAGGTCGTACCGTTGGTGGGGTACAGGTTGGGTACAGGTCAAAACGCCTCCTACAGCTCTCTAATGCTGCGGGAAAGGCTGCCGGGTCACTGCGGGGTGTCGGAAAGGTCGTACCGTTGGTGGGGTACAGGTCAAAACGCCTCCTACAGCTCTCTAATGCTGCGGGAAAGGCTACCGGGTCACTTTGGGGTGTCGGAATGGTCGTGCCGTTGATGGCGTACAAGTCAAAACGCCTCCTACAGCTCTCGGATGCTGCGGGAACGGCTGCCGAGTCACACCGGGGTGTCGGAAAGGTCGTACCGTTGGTGGGGTACAGGTTGGGTACAGGTCAAAACGCCTCCTACAGCTCTCTAATGCTGCGGGAAAGGCTACCGGGTCACTTTGGGGTGTCGGAATGGTCGTGCCGTTGATGGCGTACAAGTCAAAACGCCTCCTACAGCTCTCGGATGCTGCGGGAACGGCTGCCGAGTCACACCGGGGTGTCGGAAAGGTCGTACCGTTGGTGGGGTACAGGTTGGGTACAGGTCAAAACGCCTCCTACAGCTCTCTAATGCTGCGGGAAAGGCTGCCGGGTCACTGGGGGTGTCGGAAAGGTCGTACCGTTGGTGGGGTACAGGTCAAAACGCCTCCTACAGCTCTCTAATGCTGCGGGAAAGGCTACCGGGTCACTTTGGGGTGTCGGAATGGTCGTGCCGTTGATGGCGTACAAGTCAAAACGCCTCCTACAGCTCTCGGATGCTGCGGGAACGGCTGCCGAGTCACACCGGGGTGTCGGAAAGGTCGTACCGTTGGTGGGGTACAGGTTGGGTACAGGTCAAAACGCCTCCTACAGCTCTCTAATGCTGCGGGAAAGGCTGCCGGGACACTGCGGGTGTCGGAAGGTCGTACCGTTGGTGGGGTACAGGTCAAAACGCCTCCTACAGCTCTCTAATGCTGCGGGAAAGGCTACCGGGTCACTTTGGGGTGTCGGAATGGTCGTGCCGTTGATGGCGTACAAGTCAAAACGCCTCCTACAGCTCTCGGATGCTGCGGGAACGGCTGCCGAGTCACACCGGGGTGTCGGAAAGGTCGTACCGTTGGTGGGGTACAGGTTGGGTACAGGTCAAAACGCCTCCTACAGCTCTCTAATGCTGCGGGAAAGGCTGCCGAGTCACACCGGGGTGTCGGAAGGTCGTACCGTTGGTGGGGTACAGGTTGGGTACAGGTCAAAACGCCTCCTACAGCTCTCTAATGCTGCGGGAAAGGCTGCCGGGTCACTTTGGGGTGTCGGAATGGTCGTACCGTTGGTGGGTACAGGTCAAAACGCCTCCTACAGCTCTCTAATGCTGCGGGAAAGGCTACCGGGTCACTTTGGGGTGTCGGAATGGTCGTGCCGTTGATGGCGTACAAGTCAAAACGCCTCCTACAGCTCTCGGATGCTGCGGGAACGGCTGCCGAGTCACACCGGGGTGTCGGAAAGGTCGTACCGTTGGTGGGGTACAGGTTGGGTACAGGTCAAAACGCCTCCTACAGCTCTCTAATGCTGCGGGAAAGGCTACCGGGTCACTTTGGGGTGTCGGAATGGTCGTGCCGTTGATGGCGTACAAGTCAAAACGCCTCCTACAGCTCTCGGATGCTGCGGAACGGCTGCCGAGTCACACCGGGGTGTCGGAAAGGTCGTACCGTTGGTGGGGTACAGGTTGGGTACAGGTCAAAACGCCTCCTACAGCTCTCTAATGCTGCGGAAAGGCTACCGGGTCACTTTGGGGTGTCGGAATGGTCGTGCCGTTGATGGCGTACAAGTCAAAACGCCTCCTACAGCTCTCGGATGCTGCGGGAACGGCTGCCGAGTCACACCGGGGTGTCGGAAAGGTCGTACCGTTGGTGGGGTACAGGTTGGGTACAGGTCAAAACGCCTCCTACAGCTCTCTAATGCTGCGGGAAAGGCTACCGGGTCACTTTGGGGTGTCGGAATGGTCGTGCCGTTGATGGCGTACAAGTCAAAACGCCTCCTACAGCTCTCGGATGCTGCGGGAACGGCTGCCGAGTCACACCGGGTGTCGGAAAGGTCGTACCGTTGGTGGGGTACAGGTTGGGTACAGGTCAAAACGCCTCCTACAGCTCTCTAATGCTGCGGGAAAGGCTACCGGGTCACTTTGGGGTGTCGGAATGGTCGTGCCGTTGATGGCGTACAAGTCAAAACGCCTCCTACAGCTCTCGGATGCTGCGGGAACGGCTGCCGAGTCACACCGGGGTGTCGGAAAGGTCGTACCGTTGGTGGGGTACAGGTTGGGTACAGGTCAAAACGCCTCCTACAGCTCTCTAATGCTGCGGGAAAGGCTACCGGGTCACTTTGGGGTGTCGGAATGGTCGTGCCGTTGATGGCGTACAAGTCAAAACGCCTCCTACAGCTCTCGGATGCTGCGGGAACGGCTGCCGAGTCACACCGGGGTGTCGGAAAGGTCGTACCGTTGGTGGGGTACAGGTTGGGTACAGGTCAAAACGCCTCCTACAGCTCTCTAATGCTGCGGGAAAGGCTACCGGGTCACTTTGGGGTGTCGGAATGGTCGTGCCGTTGATGGCGTACAAGTCAAAACGCCTCCTACAGCTCTCGGATGCTGCGGGAACGGCTGCCGAGTCACACCGGGGTGTCGGAAAGGTCGTACCGTTGGTGGGGTACAGGTTGGGTACAGGTCAAAACGCCTCCTACAGCTCTCTAATGCTGCGGGAAAGGCTACCGGGTCACTTTGGGGTGTCGGAATGGTCGTGCCGTTGATGGCGTACAAGTCAAAACGCCTCCTACAGCTCTCGGATGCTGCGGGAACGGCTGCCGAGTCACACCGGGGTGTCGGAAAGGTCGTACCGTTGGTGGGGTACAGGTTGGGTACAGGTCAAAACGCCTCCTACAGCTCTCTAATGCTGCGGGAAAGGCTACCGGGTCACTTTGGGGTGTCGGAATGGTCGTGCCGTTGATGGCGTACAAGTCAAAACGCCTCCTACAGCTCTCGGATGCTGCGGGAACGGCTGCCGAGTCACACCGGGGTGTCGGAAAGGTCGTACCGTTGGTGGGGTACAGGTTGGGTACAGGTCAAAACGCCTCCTACAGCTCTCTAATGCTGCGGAAAGGCTACCGGGTCACTTTGGGGTGTCGGAATGGTCGTGCCGTTGATGGCGTACAAGTCAAAACGCCTCCTACAGCTCTCGGATGCTGCGGGAACGGCTGCCGAGTCACACCGGGGTGTCGGAAAGGTCGTACCGTTGGTGGGGTACAGGTTGGGTACAGGTCAAAACGCCTCCTACAGCTCTCTAATGCTGCGGGAAAGGCTACCGGGTCACTTTGGGGTGTCGGAATGGTCGTGCCGTTGATGGCGTACAAGTCAAAACGCCTCCTACAGCTCTCGGATGCTGCGGGAACGGCTGCCGAGTCACACCGGGGTGTCGGAAAGGTCGTACCGTTGGTGGGGTACAGGTTGGGTACAGGTCAAAACGCCTCCTACAGCTCTCTAATGCTGCGGGAAAGGCTGCCGGGTCACTGCGGGGTGTCGGAAAGGTCGTACCGTTGGTGGGGTACAGGTCAAAACGCCTCCTACAGCTCTCTAATGCTGCGGGAAAGGCTACCGGGTCACTTTGGGGTGTCGGAATGGTCGTGCCGTTGATGGCGTACAAGTCAAAACGCCTCCTACAGCTCTCGGATGCTGCGGGAACGGCTGCCGAGTCACACCGGGGTGTCGGAAAGGTCGTACCGTTGGTGGGGTACAGGTTGGGTACAGGTCAAAACGCCTCCTACAGCTCTCTAATGCTGCGGGAAAGGCTGCCGGGACACTGCGGGTGTCGGAAAGGTCGTACCGTTGGTGGGGTACAGGTCAAAACGCCTCCTACAGCTCTCTAATGCTGCGGGAAAGGCTACCGGGTCACTTTGGGGTGTCGGAATGGTCGTGCCGTTGATGGCGTACAAGTCAAAACGCCTCCTACAGCTCTCGGATGCTGCGGGAACGGCTGCCGAGTCACACCGGGGTGTCGGAAAGGTCGTACCGTTGGTGGGGTACAGGTTGGGTACAGGTCAAAACGCCTCCTACAGCTCTCTAATGCTGCGGGAAAGGCTGCCGAGTCACACCGGGGTGTCGGAAAGGTCGTACCGTTGGTGGGGTACAGGTTGGGTACAGGTCAAAACGCCTCCTACAGCTCTCTAATGCTGCGGGAAAGGCTACCGGGTCACTTTGGGGTGTCGGAATGGTCGTGCCGTTGATGGCGTACAAGTCAAAACGCCTCCTACAGCTCTCGGATGCTGCGGGAACGGCTGCCGAGTCACACCGGGGTGTCGGAAAGGTCGTACCGTTGGTGGGGTACAGGTTGGGTACAGGTCAAAACGCCTCCTACAGCTCTCTAATGCTGCGGGAAAGGCTACCGGGTCACTTTGGGGTGTCGGAAAGGTCGTACCGTTGGTGGGGTACAGGTCAAAACGCCTCCTACAGCTCTCTAATGCTGCGGAAAGGCTACCGGGTCACTTTGGGGTGTCGGAATGGTCGTGCCGTTGATGGCGTACAAGTCAAAACGCCTCCTACAGCTCTCGGATGCTGCGGGAACGGCTGCCGAGTCACACCGGGGTGTCGGAAAGGTCGTACCGTTGGTGGGGTACAGGTCAAAACGCCTCCTACAGCTCTCTAATGCTGCGGGAACGGCTGCCGAGTCACACCGGGGTGTCGGAAAGGTCGTACCGTTGGTGGGGTACAGGTTGGGTACAGGTCAAAACGCCTCCTACAGCTCTCTAATGCTGCGGGAAGGCTGCCGGGTCACTTTGGGGTGTCGGAAAGGTCGTACCGTTGGTGGGGTACAGGTCAAAACGCCTCCTACAGCTCTCTAATGCTGCGGGAAAGGCTACCGGGTCACTTTGGGGTGTCGGAATGGTCGTGCCGTTGATGGCGTACAAGTCAAAACGCCTCCTACAGCTCTCGGATGCTGCGGGAACGGCTGCCGAGTCACACCGGGGTGTCGGAAAGGTCGTACCGTTGGTGGGGTACAGGTTGGGTACAGGTCAAAACGCCTCCTACAGCTCTCTAATGCTGCGGGAAAGGCTACCGGGTCACTTTGGGGTGTCGGAATGGTCGTGCCGTTGATGGCGTACAAGTCAAAACGCCTCCTACAGCTCTCGGATGCTGCGGGAACGGCTGCCGAGTCACACCGGGGTGTCGGAAAGGTCGTACCGTTGGTGGGGTACAGGTTGGGTACAGGTCAAAACGCCTCCTACAGCTCTCTAATGCTGCGGAAAGGCTACCGGGTCACTTTGGGGTGTCGGAATGGTCGTGCCGTTGATGGCGTACAAGTCAAAACGCCTCCTACAGCTCTCGGATGCTGCGGAACGGCTGCCGAGTCACACCGGGGTGTCGGAAAGGTCGTACCGTTGGTGGGGTACAGGTTGGGTACAGGTCAAAACGCCTCCTACAGCTCTCTAATGCTGCGGGAAAGGCTACCGGGTCACTGGGGTGTCGGAATGGTCGTGCCGTTGATGGCGTACAAGTCAAAACGCCTCCTACAGCTCTCGGATGCTGCGGGAACGGCTGCCGAGTCACACCGGGGTGTCGGAAAGGTCGTACCGTTGGTGGGGTACAGGTTGGGTACAGGTCAAAACGCCTCCTACAGCTCTCTAATGCTGCGGGAAAGGCTGCCGGGTCACTGCGGGTGTCGGAAAGGTCGTACCGTTGGTGGGGTACAGGTCAAAACGCCTCCTACAGCTCTCTAATGCTGCGGGAAAGGCTACCGGGTCACTTTGGGGTGTCGGAATGGTCGTGCCGTTGATGGCGTACAAGTCAAAACGCCTCCTACAGCTCTCGGATGCTGCGGGAACGGCTGCCGAGTCACACCGGGGTGTCGGAAAGGTCGTACCGTTGGTGGGGTACAGGTTGGGTACAGGTCAAAACGCCTCCTACAGCTCTCTAATGCTGCGGGAAAGGCTACCGGGTCACTTTGGGGTGTCGGAATGGTCGTGCCGTTGATGGCGTACAAGTCAAAACGCCTCCTACAGCTCTCGGATGCTGCGGGAACGGCTGCCGAGTCACACCGGGGTGTCGGAAAGGTCGTACCGTTGGTGGGGTACAGGTTGGGTACAGGTCAAAACGCCTCCTACAGCTCTCTAATGCTGCGGGAAAGGCTACCGGGTCACTTTGGGGTGTCGGAATGGTCGTGCCGTTGATGGCGTACAAGTCAAAACGCCTCCTACAGCTCTCGGATGCTGCGGGAACGGCTGCCGAGTCACACCGGGGTGTCGGAAAGGTCGTACCGTTGGTGGGGTACAGGTTGGGTACAGGTCAAAACGCCTCCTACAGCTCTCTAATGCTGCGGGAAAGGCTGCCGGGACACTGCGGGGTGTCGGAAAGGTCGTGCCGTTGATGGCGTACAAGTCAAAACGCCTCCTACAGCTCTCGGATGCTGCGGGAACGGCTGCCGAGTCACACCGGGGTGTCGGAAAGGTCGTACCGTTGGTGGGGTACAGGTTGGGTACAGGTCAAAACGCCTCCTACAGCTCTCTAATGCTGCGGGAAAGGCTACCGGGTCACTTTGGGGTGTCGGAATGGTCGTGCCGTTGATGGCGTACAAGTCAAAACGCCTCCTACAGCTCTCGGATGCTGCGGGAACGGCTGCCGAGTCACACCGGGGTGGAAAGGTCGTACCGTTGGTGGGGTACAGGTTGGGTACAGGTCAAAACGCCTCCTACAGCTCTCTAATGCTGCGGGAAAGGCTACCGGGTCACTTTGGGGTGTCGGAATGGTCGTGCCGTTGATGGCGTACAAGTCAAAACGCCTCCTACAGCTCTCGGATGCTGCGGGAACGGCTGCCGAGTCACACCGGGGTGTCGGAAAGGTCGTACCGTTGGTGGGGTACAGGTTGGGTACAGGTCAAAACGCCTCCTACAGCTCTCTAATGCTGCGGGAAAGGCTGCCGGGACACTGCGGGTGTCGGAAAGGTCGTACCGTTGGTGGGGTACAGGTCAAAACGCCTCCTACAGCTCTCTAATGCTGCGGGAAAGGCTACCGGGTCACTTTGGGGTGTCGGAATGGTCGTGCCGTTGATGGCGTACAAGTCAAAACGCCTCCTACAGCTCTCGGATGCTGCGGGAACGGCTGCCGAGTCACACCGGGGTGTCGGAAAGGTCGTACCGTTGGTGGGGTACAGGTTGGGTACAGGTCAAAACGCCTCCTACAGCTCTCTAATGCTGCGGGAAAGGCTACCGGGTCACTTTGGGGTGTCGGAATGGTCGTGCCGTTGATGGCGTACAAGTCAAAACGCCTCCTACAGCTCTCGGATGCTGCGGGAACGGCTGCCGAGTCACACCGGGGTGTCGGAAAGGTCGTACCGTTGGTGGGGTACAGGTTGGGTACAGGTCAAAACGCCTCCTACAGCTCTCTAATGCTGCGGGAAAGGCTACCGGGTCACTTTGGGGTGTCGGAATGGTCGTGCCGTTGATGGCGTACAAGTCAAAACGCCTCCTACAGCTCTCGGATGCTGCGGGAACGGCTGCCGAGTCACACCGGGGTGTCGGAAAGGTCGTACCGTTGGTGGGGTACAGGTTGGGTACAGGTCAAAACGCCTCCTACAGCTCTCTAATGCTGCGGAAAGGCTACCGGGTCACTTTGGGGTGTCGGAATGGTCGTGCCGTTGATGGCGTACAAGTCAAAACGCCTCCTACAGCTCTCGGATGCTGCGGGAACGGCTGCCGAGTCACACCGGGGTGTCGGAAAGGTCGTACCGTTGGTGGGGTACAGGTTGGGTACAGGTCAAAACGCCTCCTACAGCTCTCTAATGCTGCGGGAAAGGCTGCCGGGTCACTGCGGGGTGTCGGAAAGGTCGTACCGTTGGTGGGGTACAGGTCAAAACGCCTCCTACAGCTCTCTAATGCTGCGGAAAGGCTACCGGGTCACTTTGGGGTGTCGGAATGGTCGTGCCGTTGATGGCGTACAAGTCAAAACGCCTCCTACAGCTCTCGGATGCTGCGGGAACGGCTGCCGAGTCACACCGGGGTGTCGGAAAGGTCGTACCGTTGGTGGGGTACAGGTTGGGTACAGGTCAAAACGCCTCCTACAGCTCTCTAATGCTGCGGGAAGGCTGCCGGACACTGCGGGGTGTCGGAAAGGTCGTACCGTTGGTGGGGTACAGGTCAAAACGCCTCCTACAGCTCTCTAATGCTGCGGGAAAGGCTACCGGGTCACTTTGGGGTGTCGGAATGGTCGTGCCGTTGATGGCGTACAAGTCAAAACGCCTCCTACAGCTCTCGGATGCTGCGGGAACGGCTGCCGAGTCACACCGGGGTGTCGGAAAGGTCGTACCGTTGGTGGGGTACAGGTTGGGTACAGGTCAAAACGCCTCCTACAGCTCTCTAATGCTGCGGGAAAGGCTACCGGGTCACTTTGGGGTGTCGGAATGGTCGTGCCGTTGATGGCGTACAAGTCAAAACGCCTCCTACAGCTCTCGGATGCTGCGGGAACGGCTGCCGAGTCACACCGGGGTGTCGGAAAGGTCGTACCGTTGGTGGGGTACAGGTTGGGTACAGGTCAAAACGCCTCCTACAGCTCTCTAATGCTGCGGGAAAGGCTGCCGGGTCACTTTGGGGTCGGAAAGGTCGTGCCGTTGATGGCGTACAAGTCAAAACGCCTCCTACAGCTCTCGGATGCTGCGGGAACGGCTGCCGAGTCACACCGGGGTGTCGGAAAGGTCGTACCGTTGGTGGGGTACAGGTTGGGTACAGGTCAAAACGCCTCCTACAGCTCTCTAATGCTGCGGGAAAGGCTGCCGAGTCACACCGGGGTGTCGGAAAGGTCGTACCGTTGGTGGGGTACAGGTTGGGTACAGGTCAAAACGCCTCCTACAGCTCTCTAATGCTGCGGGAAAGGCTACCGGGTCACTTTGGGGTGTCGGAATGGTCGTGCCGTTGATGGCGTACAAGTCAAAACGCCTCCTACAGCTCTCGGATGCTGCGGGAACGGCTGCCGAGTCACACCGGGGTGTCGGAAAGGTCGTACCGTTGGTGGGGTACAGGTTGGGTACAGGTCAAAACGCCTCCTACAGCTCTCTAATGCTGCGGGAAGGCTGCCGAGTCACACCGGGGTGTCGGAAAGGTCGTACCGTTGGTGGGGTACAGGTTGGGTACAGGTCAAAACGCCTCCTACAGCTCTCTAATGCTGCGGGAAGGCTACCGGGTCACTTTGGGGTGTCGGAATGGTCGTGCCGTTGATGGCGTACAAGTCAAAACGCCTCCTACAGCTCTCGGATGCTGCGGGAACGGCTGCCGAGTCACACCGGGGTGTCGGAAAGGTCGTACCGTTGGTGGGGTACAGGTTGGGTACAGGTCAAAACGCCTCCTACAGCTCTCTAATGCTGCGGGAAAGGCTACCGGGTCACTTTGGGGTGTCGGAAAGGTCGTACCGTTGGTGGGGTACAGGTCAAAACGCCTCCTACAGCTCTCTAATGCTGCGGGAAAGGCTACCGGGTCACTTTGGGGTGTCGGAATGGTCGTGCCGTTGATGGCGTACAAGTCAAAACGCCTCCTACAGCTCTCGGATGCTGCGGGAACGGCTGCCGAGTCACACCGGGGTGTCGGAAAGGTCGTACCGTTGGTGGGGTACAGGTTGGGTACAGGTCAAAACGCCTCCTACAGCTCTCTAATGCTGCGGGAAAGGCTGCCGGGTCACTGCGGGGTGTCGGAAAGGTCGTACCGTTGGTGGGGTACAGGTCAAAACGCCTCCTACAGCTCTCTAATGCTGCGGGAAAGGCTACCGGGTCACTTTGGGGTGTCGGAATGGTCGTGCCGTTGATGGCGTACAAGTCAAAACGCCTCCTACAGCTCTCGGATGCTGCGGGAACGGCTGCCGAGTCACACCGGGGTGTCGGAAAGGTCGTACCGTTGGTGGGGTACAGGTTGGGTACAGGTCAAAACGCCTCCTACAGCTCTCTAATGCTGCGGGAAAGGCTACCGGGTCACTTTGGGGTGTCGGAATGGTCGTACCGTTGGTGGCGTACAAGTCAAAACGCCTCCTACAGCTCTCTAATGCTGCGGGAAAGGCTACCGGGTCACTTTGGGGTGTCGGAATGGTCGTGCCGTTGATGGCGTACAAGTCAAAACGCCTCCTACAGCTCTCGGATGCTGCGGGAACGGCTGCCGAGTCACACCGGGTGTCGGAAAGGTCGTACCGTTGGTGGGGTACAGGTTGGGTACAGGTCAAAACGCCTCCTACAGCTCTCTAATGCTGCGGGAAAGGCTACCGGGTCACTTTGGGGTGTCGGAATGGTCGTGCCGTTGATGGCGTACAAGTCAAAACGCCTCCTACAGCTCTCGGATGCTGCGGGAACGGCTGCCGAGTCACACCGGGGTGTCGGAAAGGTCGTACCGTTGGTGGGGTACAGGTTGGGTACAGGTCAAAACGCCTCCTACAGCTCTCTAATGCTGCGGGAAAGGCTGCCGGGACACTGCGGGGTGTCGGAAAGGTCGTACCGTTGGTGGGGTACAGGTCAAAACGCCTCCTACAGCTCTCTAATGCTGCGGGAAAGGCTACCGGGTCACTTTGGGGTGTCGGAATGGTCGTGCCGTTGATGGCGTACAAGTCAAAACGCCTCCTACAGCTCTCGGATGCTGCGGGAACGGCTGCCGAGTCACACCGGGGTGTCGGAAAGGTCGTACCGTTGGTGGGGTACAGGTTGGGTACAGGTCAAAACGCCTCCTACAGCTCTCTAATGCTGCGGGAAAGGCTACCGGGTCACTTTGGGGTGTCGGAAAGGTCGTACCGTTGGTGGCGTACAGGTCAAAACGCCTCCTACAGCTCTCTAATGCTGCGGAAAGGCTACCGGGTCACTTTGGGGTGTCGGAATGGTCGTGCCGTTGATGGCGTACAAGTCAAAACGCCTCCTACAGCTCTCGGATGCTGCGGGAACGGCTGCCGAGTCACACCGGGGTGTCGGAAAGGTCGTACCGTTGGTGGGGTACAGGTTGGGTACAGGTCAAAACGCCTCCTACAGCTCTCTAATGCTGCGGGAAAGGCTACCGGGTCACTTTGGGGTGTCGGAATGGTCGTGCCGTTGATGGCGTACAAGTCAAAACGCCTCCTACAGCTCTCGGATGCTGCGGGAACGGCTGCCGAGTCACACCGGGGTGTCGGAAAGGTCGTACCGTTGGTGGGGTACAGGTTGGGTACAGGTCAAAACGCCTCCTACAGCTCTCTAATGCTGCGGGAAAGGCTGCCGGGACACTGCGGGGTGTCGGAAAGGTCGTACCGTTGGTGGGGTACAGGTCAAAACGCCTCCTACAGCTCTCTAATGCTGCGGGAAAGGCTACCGGGTCACTTTGGGGTGTCGGAATGGTCGTGCCGTTGATGGCGTACAAGTCAAAACGCCTCCTACAGCTCTCGGATGCTGCGGGAACGGCTGCCGAGTCACACCGGGGTGTCGGAAAGGTCGTACCGTTGGTGGGGTACAGGTTGGGTACAGGTCAAAACGCCTCCTACAGCTCTCTAATGCTGCGGGAAAGGCTGCCGGGTCACTGCGGGGTGTCGGAAAGGTCGTACCGTTGGTGGGGTACAGGTCAAAACGCCTCCTACAGCTCTCTAATGCTGCGGGAAAGGCTGCCGGGTCACTTTGGGGTGTCGGAATGGTCGTGCCGTTGGTGGCGTACAAGTCAAAACGCCTCCTACAGCTCTCTAATGCTGCGGGAAGGCTGCCGGGTCACTTTGGGGTGTCGGAATGGTCGTGCCGTTGATGGCGTACAAGTCAAAACGCCTCCTACAGCTCTCGGATGCTGCGGGAACGGCTGCCGAGTCACACCGGGGTGTCGGAAAGGTCGTACCGTTGGTGGGGTACAGGTTGGGTACAGGTCAAAACGCCTCCTACAGCTCTCTAATGCTGCGGGAAAGGCTACCGGGTCACTTTGGGGTGTCGGAATGGTCGTGCCGTTGATGGCGTACAAGTCAAAACGCCTCCTACAGCTCTCGGATGCTGCGGGAACGGCTGCCGAGTCACACCGGGGTGTCGGAAAGGTCGTACCGTTGGTGGGGTACAGGTTGGGTACAGGTCAAAACGCCTCCTACAGCTCTCTAATGCTGCGGGAAAGGCTGCCGGGACACTGCGGGGTGTCGGAAAGGTCGTACCGTTGGTGGGGTACAGGTCAAAACGCCTCCTACAGCTCTCTAATGCTGCGGAAAGGCTACCGGGTCACTTTGGGGTGTCGGAATGGTCGTGCCGTTGATGGCGTACAAGTCAAAACGCCTCCTACAGCTCTCGGATGCTGCGGAACGGCTGCCGAGTCACACCGGGGTGTCGGAAAGGTCGTACCGTTGGTGGGGTACAGGTTGGGTACAGGTCAAAACGCCTCCTACAGCTCTCTAATGCTGCGGAAAGGCTACCGGGTCACTTTGGGGTGTCGGAATGGTCGTGCCGTTGATGGCGTACAAGTCAAAACGCCTCCTACAGCTCTCGGATGCTGCGGAACGGCTGCCGAGTCACACCGGGGTGTCGGAAAGGTCGTACCGTTGGTGGGGTACAGGTTGGGTACAGGTCAAAACGCCTCCTACAGCTCTCTAATGCTGCGGGAAAGGCTGCCGAGTCACACCGGGGTGTCGGAAAGGTCGTACCGTTGGTGGGGTACAGGTTGGGTACAGGTCAAAACGCCTCCTACAGCTCTCTAATGCTGCGGGAAAGGCTGCCGAGTCACACCGGGGTGTCGGAAAGGTCGTACCGTTGGTGGGGTACAGGTTGGGTACAGGTCAAAACGCCTCCTACAGCTCTCTAATGCTGCGGGAAAGGCTACCGGGTCACTTTGGGGTGTCGGAATGGTCGTGCCGTTGATGGCGTACAAGTCAAAACGCCTCCTACAGCTCTCGGATGCTGCGGGAACGGCTGCCGAGTCACACCGGGGTGTCGGAAAGGTCGTACCGTTGGTGGGGTACAGGTTGGGTACAGGTCAAAACGCCTCCTACAGCTCTCTAATGCTGCGGGAAAGGCTACCGGGTCACTTTGGGGTGTCGGAATGGTCGTGCCGTTGATGGCGTACAAGTCAAAACGCCTCCTACAGCTCTCGGATGCTGCGGGAACGGCTGCCGAGTCACACCGGGGTGTCGGAAAGGTCGTACCGTTGGTGGGGTACAGGTTGGGTACAGGTCAAAACGCCTCCTACAGCTCTCTAATGCTGCGGAAAGGCTGGGGTGTCGGAAAGGTCGTACCGTTGGTGGGGTACAGGTTGGGTACAGGTCAAAACGCCTCCTACAGCTCTCTAATGCTGCGGGAAAGGCTACCGGGTCACTTTGGGGTGTCGGAATGGTCGTGCCGTTGATGGCGTACAAGTCAAAACGCCTCCTACAGCTCTCGGATGCTGCGGGAACGGCTGCCGAGTCACACCGGGGTGTCGGAAAGGTCGTACCGTTGGTGGGGTACAGGTTGGGTACAGGTCAAAACGCCTCCTACAGCTCTCTAATGCTGCGGGAAAGGCTGCCGAGTCACACCGGGGTGTCGGAAAGGTCGTACCGTTGGTGGGGTACAGGTTGGGTACAGGTCAAAACGCCTCCTACAGCTCTCTAATGCTGCGGGAAAGGCTACCGGGTCACTTTGGGGTGTCGGAATGGTCGTGCCGTTGATGGCGTACAAGTCAAAACGCCTCCTACAGCTCTCGGATGCTGCGGGAACGGCTGCCGAGTCACACCGGGGTGTCGGAAAGGTCGTACCGTTGGTGGGGTACAGGTTGGGTACAGGTCAAAACGCCTCCTACAGCTCTCTAATGCTGCGGGAAAGGCTGCCGGGTCACTGCGGGGTGTCGGAAGGTCGTACCGTTGGTGGGGTACAGGTCAAAACGCCTCCTACAGCTCTCTAATGCTGCGGGAAAGGCTACCGGGTCACTTTGGGGTGTCGGAATGGTCGTGCCGTTGATGGCGTACAAGTCAAAACGCCTCCTACAGCTCTCGGATGCTGCGGGAACGGCTGCCGAGTCACACCGGGGTGTCGGAAAGGTCGTACCGTTGGTGGGGTACAGGTTGGGTACAGGTCAAAACGCCTCCTACAGCTCTCTAATGCTGCGGGAAAGGCTGCCGAGTCACACCGGGGTGTCGGAAAGGTCGTACCGTTGGTGGGGTACAGGTTGGGTACAGGTCAAAACGCCTCCTACAGCTCTCTAATGCTGCGGGAAAGGCTACCGGGTCACTTTGGGGTGTCGGAATGGTCGTGCCGTTGATGGCGTACAAGTCAAAACGCCTCCTACAGCTCTCGGATGCTGCGGGAACGGCTGCCGAGTCACACCGGGGTGTCGGAAAGGTCGTACCGTTGGTGGGGTACAGGTTGGGTACAGGTCAAAACGCCTCCTACAGCTCTCTAATGCTGCGGGAAAGGCTGCCGGGACACTGCGGGGTGTCGGAAAGGTCGTACCGTTGGTGGGGTACAGGTCAAAACGCCTCCTACAGCTCTCTAATGCTGCGGAAAGGCTACCGGGTCACTTTGGGGTGTCGGAATGGTCGTGCCGTTGATGGCGTACAAGTCAAAACGCCTCCTACAGCTCTCGGATGCTGCGGGAACGGCTGCCGAGTCACACCGGGGTGTCGGAAAGGTCGTACCGTTGGTGGGGTACAGGTTGGGTACAGGTCAAAACGCCTCCTACAGCTCTCTAATGCTGCGGGAAAGGCTACCGGGTCACTTTGGGGTGTCGGAATGGTCGTGCCGTTGATGGCGTACAAGTCAAAACGCCTCCTACAGCTCTCGGATGCTGCGGGAACGGCTGCCGAGTCACACCGGGGTGTCGGAAAGGTCGTACCGTTGGTGGGGTACAGGTTGGGTACAGGTCAAAACGCCTCCTACAGCTCTCTAATGCTGCGGGAAAGGCTGCCGAGTCACACCGGGGTGTCGGAAAGGTCGTACCGTTGGTGGGGTACAGGTTGGGTACAGGTCAAAACGCCTCCTACAGCTCTCTAATGCTGCGGGAAAGGCTACCGGGTCACTTTGGGGTGTCGGAATGGTCGTGCCGTTGATGGCGTACAAGTCAAAACGCCTCCTACAGCTCTCGGATGCTGCGGGAACGGCTGCCGAGTCACACCGGGGTGTCGGAAAGGTCGTACCGTTGGTGGGGTACAGGTTGGGTACAGGTCAAAACGCCTCCTACAGCTCTCTAATGCTGCGGGAAAGGCTGCCGGGTCACTTTGGGGTGTCGGAAAGGTCGTACCGTTGGTGGGGTACAGGTCAAAACGCCTCCTACAGCTCTCTAATGCTGCGGGAAAGGCTACCGGGTCACTTTGGGGTGTCGGAATGGTCGTGCCGTTGATGGCGTACAAGTCAAAACGCCTCCTACAGCTCTCGGATGCTGCGGGAACGGCTGCCGAGTCACACCGGGGTGTCGGAAAGGTCGTACCGTTGGTGGGGTACAGGTTGGGTACAGGTCAAAACGCCTCCTACAGCTCTCTAATGCTGCGGAAAGGCTGCCGGGTCACTTTGGGGTGTCGGAATGGTCGTACCGTTGGTGGGGTACAGGTCAAAACGCCTCCTACAGCTCTCTAATGCTGCGGGAAAGGCTACCGGGTCACTTTGGGGTGTCGGAATGGTCGTGCCGTTGATGGCGTACAAGTCAAAACGCCTCCTACAGCTCTCGGATGCTGCGGGAACGGCTGCCGAGTCACACCGGGGTGTCGGAAAGGTCGTACCGTTGGTGGGGTACAGGTTGGGTACAGGTCAAAACGCCTCCTACAGCTCTCTAATGCTGCGGGAAAGGCTGCCGAGTCACACCGGGGTCGGAAAGGTCGTACCGTTGGTGGGGTACAGGTTGGGTACAGGTCAAAACGCCTCCTACAGCTCTCTAATGCTGCGGGAAAGGCTACCGGGTCACTTTGGGGTGTCGGAATGGTCGTGCCGTTGATGGCGTACAAGTCAAAACGCCTCCTACAGCTCTCGGATGCTGCGGGAACGGCTGCCGAGTCACACCGGGGTGTCGGAAAGGTCGTACCGTTGGTGGGGTACAGGTTGGGTACAGGTCAAAACGCCTCCTACAGCTCTCTAATGCTGCGGGAAAGGCTACCGGGTCACTTTGGGGTGTCGGAATGGTCGTGCCGTTGATGGCGTACAAGTCAAAACGCCTCCTACAGCTCTCGGATGCTGCGGGAACGGCTGCCGAGTCACACCGGGGTGTCGGAAAGGTCGTACCGTTGGTGGGGTACAGGTTGGGTACAGGTCAAAACGCCTCCTACAGCTCTCTAATGCTGCGGGAAAGGCTGCCGGGTCACTGCGGGGTGTCGGAAAGGTCGTACCGTTGGTGGGGTACAGGTCAAAACGCCTCCTACAGCTCTCTAATGCTGCGGGAAAGGCTACCGGGTCACTTTGGGGTGTCGGAATGGTCGTGCCGTTGATGGCGTACAAGTCAAAACGCCTCCTACAGCTCTCGGATGCTGCGGGAACGGCTGCCGAGTCACACCGGGGTGTCGGAAAGGTCGTACCGTTGGTGGGGTACAGGTTGGGTACAGGTCAAAACGCCTCCTACAGCTCTCTAATGCTGCGGGAACGGCTGCCGAGTCACACCGGGGTGTCGGAAAGGTCGTACCGTTGGTGGGGTACAGGTTGGGTACAGGTCAAAACGCCTCCTACAGCTCTCTAATGCTGCGGGAAAGGCTACCGGGTCACTTTGGGGTGTCGGAATGGTCGTGCCGTTGATGGCGTACAAGTCAAAACGCCTCCTACAGCTCTCGGATGCTGCGGGAACGGCTGCCGAGTCACACCGGGGTGTCGGAAGGTCGTACCGTTGGTGGGGTACAGGTTGGGTACAGGTCAAAACGCCTCCTACAGCTCTCTAATGCTGCGGGAAAGGCTGCCGAGTCACACCGGGGTGTCGGAAAGGTCGTACCGTTGGTGGGGTACAGGTTGGGTACAGGTCAAAACGCCTCCTACAGCTCTCTAATGCTGCGGGAAAGGCTACCGGGTCACTTTGGGGTGTCGGAATGGTCGTGCCGTTGATGGCGTACAAGTCAAAACGCCTCCTACAGCTCTCGGATGCTGCGGGAACGGCTGCCGAGTCACACCGGGGTGTCGGAAAGGTCGTACCGTTGGTGGGGTACAGGTTGGGTACAGGTCAAAACGCCTCCTACAGCTCTCTAATGCTGCGGGAAAGTCACACCGGGGTGTCGGAAAGGTCGTACCGTTGGTGGGGTACAGGTTGGGTACAGGTCAAAACGCCTCCTACAGCTCTCTAATGCTGCGGGAAAGGCTACCGGGTCACTTTGGGGTGTCGGAATGGTCGTGCCGTTGATGGCGTACAAGTCAAAACGCCTCCTACAGCTCTCGGATGCTGCGGGAACGGCTGCCGAGTCACACCGGGGTGTCGGAAAGGTCGTACCGTTGGTGGGGTACAGGTTGGGTACAGGTCAAAACGCCTCCTACAGCTCTCTAATGCTGCGGGAACGGCTGCCGAGTCACACCGGGGTGTCGGAAAGGTCGTACCGTTGGTGGGGTACAGGTTGGGTACAGGTCAAAACGCCTCCTACAGCTCTCTAATGCTGCGGGAAAGGCTACCGGGTCACTTTGGGGTGTCGGAATGGTCGTGCCGTTGATGGCGTACAAGTCAAAACGCCTCCTACAGCTCTCGGATGCTGCGGGAACGGCTGCCGAGTCACACCGGGGTGTCGGAAAGGTCGTACCGTTGGTGGGGTACAGGTTGGGTACAGGTCAAAACGCCTCCTACAGCTCTCTAATGCTGCGGGAAGGCTGCCGAGTCACACCGGGGTGTCGGAAGGTCGTACCGTTGGTGGGGTACAGGTTGGGTACAGGTCAAAACGCCTCCTACAGCTCTCTAATGCTGCGGGAAAGGCTACCGGGTCACTTTGGGGTGTCGGAATGGTCGTGCCGTTGATGGCGTACAAGTCAAAACGCCTCCTACAGCTCTCGGATGCTGCGGGAACGGCTGCCGAGTCACACCGGGGTGTCGGAAAGGTCGTACCGTTGGTGGGGTACAGGTTGGGTACAGGTCAAAACGCCTCCTACAGCTCTCTAATGCTGCGGGAAAGGCTGCCGAGTCACACCGGGGTGTCGGAAAGGTCGTACCGTTGGTGGGGTACAGGTTGGGTACAGGTCAAAACGCCTCCTACAGCTCTCTAATGCTGCGGGAAAGGCTACCGGGTCACTTTGGGGTGTCGGAATGGTCGTGCCGTTGATGGCGTACAAGTCAAAACGCCTCCTACAGCTCTCGGATGCTGCGGGAACGGCTGCCGAGTCACACCGGGGTGTCGGAAAGGTCGTACCGTTGGTGGGGTACAGGTTGGGTACAGGTCAAAACGCCTCCTACAGCTCTCTAATGCTGCGGGAAAGGCTACCGGGTCACTTTGGGGTGTCGGAATGGTCGTGCCGTTGATGGCGTACAAGTCAAAACGCCTCCTACAGCTCTCGGATGCTGCGGGAACGGCTGCCGAGTCACACCGGGGTGTCGGAAAGGTCGTACCGTTGGTGGGGTACAGGTTGGGTACAGGTCAAAACGCCTCCTACAGCTCTCTAATGCTGCGGGAAAGGCTGCCGGGACACTGCGGGGTGTCGGAAAGGTCGTACCGTTGGTGGGGTACAGGTCAAAACGCCTCCTACAGCTCTCTAATGCTGCGGGAAAGGCTACCGGGTCACTTTGGGGTGTCGGAATGGTCGTGCCGTTGATGGCGTACAAGTCAAAACGCCTCCTACAGCTCTCGGATGCTGCGGGAACGGCTGCCGAGTCACACCGGGGTGTCGGAAAGGTCGTACCGTTGGTGGGGTACAGGTTGGGTACAGGTCAAAACGCCTCCTACAGCTCTCTAATGCTGCGGGAAAGGCTACCGGGTCACTTTGGGGTGTCGGAATGGTCGTGCCGTTGATGGCGTACAAGTCAAAACGCCTCCTACAGCTCTCGGATGCTGCGGGAACGGCTGCCGAGTCACACCGGGGTGTCGGAAGGTCGTACCGTTGGTGGGGTACAGGTTGGGTACAGGTCAAAACGCCTCCTACAGCTCTCTAATGCTGCGGGAAAGGCTACCGGGTCACTTTGGGGTGTCGGAATGGTCGTACCGTTGGTGGGGTACAGGTCAAAACGCCTCCTACAGCTCTCTAATGCTGCGGGAAAGGCTACCGGGTCACTTTGGGGTGTCGGAATGGTCGTGCCGTTGATGGCGTACAAGTCAAAACGCCTCCTACAGCTCTCTAATGCTGCGGGAAAGGCTACCGGGTCACTTTGGGGTGTCGGAATGGTCGTGCCGTTGGTGGCGTACAAGTCAAAACGCCTCCTACAGCTCTCTAATGCTGCGGGAACGGCTGCCGAGTCACACCGGGGTGTCGGAAAGGTCGTACCGTTGGTGGGGTACAGGTCAAAACGCCTCCTACAGCTCTCTAATGCTGCGGGAAAGGCTGCCGGGTCACACCGGGGTGTCGGAAGGTCGTACCGTTGGTGGGGTACAGGTCAAAACGCCTCCTACAGCTCTCTAATGCTGCGGGAAAGGCTGCCGGGTCACTGCGGGGTGTCGGAAGGTCGTACCGTTGGTGGGGTACAGGTCAAAACGCCTCCTACAGCTCTCTAATGCTGCGGGAAAGGCTACCGGGTCACTTTGGGGTGTCGGAATGGTCGTGCCGTTGATGGCGTACAAGTCAAAACGCCTCCTACAGCTCTCGGATGCTGCGGGAACGGCTGCCGAGTCACACCGGGGTGTCGGAAAGGTCGTACCGTTGGTGGGGTACAGGTCAAAACGCCTCCTACAGCTCTCTAATGCTGCGGGAAAGGCTACCGGGTCACTTTGGGGTGTCGGAATGGTCGTGCCGTTGATGGCGTACAAGTCAAAACGCCTCCTACAGCTCTCGGATGCTGCGGGAAGGCTGCCGGGTCACACCGGGGTGTCGGAAAGGTCGTACCGTTGGTGGGGTACAGGTCAAAACGCCTCCTACAGCTCTCTAATGCTGCGGGAAAGGCTGCCGGGTCACTGCGGGGTGTCGGAAGGTCGTGCCGTTGGTGGGGTACAGGTCAAAACGCCTCCTACAGCTCTCTAATGCTGCGGGAACGGCTGCCGAGTCACACCGGGGTGTCGGAATGGTCGTGCCGTTGATGGCGTACAAGTCAAAACGCCTCCTACAGCTCTCGGATGCTGCGGGAACGGCTGCCGAGTCACACCGGGGTGTCGGAAAGGTCGTGCCGTTGGTGGGGTACAGGTCAAAACGCCTCCTACAGCTCTCTAATGCTGCGGGAAAGGCTGCCGGGTCACTGCGGGGTGTCGGAAGGTCGTACCGTTGGTGGGGTACAGGTCAAAACGCCTCCTACAGCTCTCTAATGCTGCGGGAAAGGCTACCGGGTCACTTTGGGGTGTCGGAATGGTCGTGCCGTTGATGGCGTACAAGTCAAAACGCCTCCTACAGCTCTCGGATGCTGCGGGAACGGCTGCCGAGTCACACCGGGGTGTCGGAAGGTCGTACCGTTGGTGGGGTACAGGTCAAAACGCCTCCTACAGCTCTCTAATGCTGCGGGAAAGGCTACCGGGTCACTTTGGGGTGTCGGAATGGTCGTGCCGTTGATGGCGTACAAGTCAAAACGCCTCCTACAGCTCTCGGATGCTGCGGGAACGGCTGCCGAGTCACGGGGTGTCGGAAAGGTCGTACCGTTGGTGGGGTACAGGTCAAAACGCCTCCTACAGCTCTCTAATGCTGCGGGAAAGGCTGCCGGGTCACTTTGGGGTGTCGGAATGGTCGTGCCGTTGGTGGCGTACAAGTCAAAACGCCTCCTACAGCTCTCTAATGCTGCGGGAAGGCTGCCGGGTCACTTTGGGGTGTCGGAAAGGTCGTACCGTTGGTGGGGTACAGGTCAAAACGCCTCCTACAGCTCTCTAATGCTGCGGGAACGGCTGCCGGGTCACACCGGGGTGTCGGAAGGTCGTACCGTTGGTGGGGTACAGGTCAAAACGCCTCCTACAGCTCTCTAATGCTGCGGGAAAGGCTACCGGGTCACTTTGGGGTGTCGGAATGGTCGTGCCGTTGATGGCGTACAAGTCAAAACGCCTCCTACAGCTCTCGGATGCTGCGGGAACGGCTGCCGAGTCACACCGGGGTGTCGGAAAGGTCGTACCGTTGGTGGGGTACAGGTTGGGTACAGGTCAAAACGCCTCCTACAGCTCTCTAATGCTGCGGGAAAGGCTACCGGGTCACTTTGGGGTGTCGGAATGGTCGTGCCGTTGATGGCGTACAAGTCAAAACGCCTCCTACAGCTCTCGGATGCTGCGGGAACGGCTGCCGAGTCACACCGGGGTGTCGGAAGGTCGTGCCGTTGGTGGGGTACAGGTCAAAACGCCTCCTACAGCTCTCTAATGCTGCGGGAAAGGCTGCCGGGTCACTGCGGGGTGTCGGAAAGGTCGTACCGTTGGTGGGGTACAGGTCAAAACGCCTCCTACAGCTCTCTAATGCTGCGGGAAAGGCTACCGGGTCACTTTGGGGTGTCGGAATGGTCGTGCCGTTGATGGCGTACAAGTCAAAACGCCTCCTACAGCTCTCGGATGCTGCGGGAACGGCTGCCGAGTCACACCGGGGTGTCGGAAAGGTCGTACCGTTGGTGGGGTACAGGTTGGGTACAGGTCAAAACGCCTCCTACAGCTCTCTAATGCTGCGGAAAGGCTACCGGGTCACTTTGGGGTGTCGGAATGGTCGTGCCGTTGATGGCGTACAAGTCAAAACGCCTCCTACAGCTCTCGGATGCTGCGGGAACGGCTGCCGAGTCACACCGGGGTGTCGGAAGGTCGTGCCGTTGGTGGGGTACAGGTCAAAACGCCTCCTACAGCTCTCTAATGCTGCGGGAAAGGCTGCCGGGTCACTTTGGGGTGTCGGAATGGTCGTACCGTTGGTGGGGTACAGTCAAAACGCCTCCTACAGCTCTCTAATGCTGCGGGAAAGGCTACCGGGTCACTTTGGGGTGTCGGAATGGTCGTGCCGTTGATGGCGTACAAGTCAAAACGCCTCCTACAGCTCTCGGATGCTGCGGGAACGGCTGCCGAGTCACACCGGGGTGTCGGAAAGGTCGTACCGTTGGTGGGGTACAGGTTGGGTACAGGTCAAAACGCCTCCTACAGCTCTCTAATGCTGCGGGAACGGCTGCCGAGTCACACCGGGGTGTCGGAAGGTCGTACCGTTGGTGGGGTACAGGTTGGGTACAGGTCAAAACGCCTCCTACAGCTCTCTAATGCTGCGGGAAAGGCTGCCGGGTCACTGCGGGGTGTCGGAAGGTCGTGCCGTTGGTGGGGTACAGGTCAAAACGCCTCCTACAGCTCTCTAATGCTGCGGGAAAGGCTGCCGGGTCACTTTGGGGTGTCGGAATGGTCGTGCCGTTGGTGGCGTACAAGTCAAAACGCCTCCTACAGCTCTCTAATGCTGCGGGAAGGCTGCCGGGTCACTTTGGGGTGTCGGAAAGGTCGTACCGTTGGTGGGGTACAGGTCAAAACGCCTCCTACAGCTCTCTAATGCTGCGGGAAAGGCTGCCGGGTCACTGCGGGTGTCGGAAAGGTCGTACCGTTGGTGGGGTACAGGTCAAAACGCCTCCTACAGCTCTCTAATGCTGCGGGAAGGCTGCCGAGTCACACCGGGGTGTCGGAAGGTCGTGCCGTTGGTGGGGTACAGGTCAAAACGCCTCCTACAGCTCTCTAATGCTGCGGAAAGGCTGCCGGGTCACTGCGGGGTGTCGGAAGGTCGTACCGTTGGTGGGGTACAGGTCAAAACGCCTCCTACAGCTCTCTAATGCTGCGGGAAAGGCTGCCGGGTCACTTTGGGGTGTCGGAATGGTCGTGCCGTTGGTGGGGTACAGGTCAAAACGCCTCCTACAGCTCTCTAATGCTGCGGGAAGGCTGCCGGGTCACACCGGGGTGTCGGAAGGTCGTACCGTTGGTGGGGTACAGGTTGGGTACAGGTCAAAACGCCTCCTACAGCTCTCTAATGCTGCGGGAAAGGCTGCCGGGTCACTGCGGGGTGTCGGAAAGGTCGTGCCGTTGGTGGGGTACAGGTCAAAACGCCTCCTACAGCTCTCTAATGCTGCGGGAAAGGCTACCGGGTCACTTTGGGGTGTCGGAATGGTCGTGCCGTTGATGGCGTACAAGTCAAAACGCCTCCTACAGCTCTCGGATGCTGCGGGAAGGCTGCCGGGTCACTGGGGTGTCGGAAAGGTCGTACCGTTGGTGGGGTACAGGTCAAAACGCCTCCTACAGCTCTCTAATGCTGCGGGGCTGCCGGGTCACTGCGGGGTGTCGGAAGGTCGTACCGTTGGTGGGGTACAGGTCAAAACGCCTCCTACAGCTCTCTAATGCTGCGGGAAAGGCTGCCGAGTCACACCGGGGTGTCGGAAAGGTCGTGCCGTTGGTGGGGTACAGGTCAAAACGCCTCCTACAGCTCTCTAATGCTGCGGGAAAGGCTACCGGGTCACTGCGGGGTGTCGGAAAGGTCGTACCGTTGGTGGGGTACAGGTCAAAACGCCTCCTACAGCTCTCTAATGCTGCGGGAAAGGCTGCCGGGTCACTGCGGGGTGTCGGAAGGTCGTGCCGTTGGTGGGGTACAGGTCAAAACGCCTCCTACAGCTCTCTAATGCTGCGGGAAAGGCTGCCGGGTCACTTTGGGGTGTCGGAAGGTCGTACCGTTGGTGGGGTACAGGTTGGGTACAGGTCAAAACGCCTCCTACAGCTCTCTAATGCTGCGGGAAAGGCTGCCGGGTCACTGCGGGGTGTCGGAAAGGTCGTACCGTTGGTGGGGTACAGGTCAAAACGCCTCCTACAGCTCTCTAATGCTGCGGGAAAGGCTGCCGGGTCACTGCGGGGTGTCGGAAAGGTCGTACCGTTGGTGGGGTACAGGTCAAAACGCCTCCTACAGCTCTCTAATGCTGCGGGAAGGCTGCCGGGTCACTTTGGGGTGTCGGAATGGTCGTACCGTTGGTGGCGTACAGGTCAAAACGCCTCCTACAGCTCTCTAATGCTGCGGGAAAGGCTGCCGGGTCACTTTGGGGTGTCGGAATGGTCGTGCCGTTGGTGGCGTACAAGTCAAAACGCCTCCTACAGCTCTCTAATGCTGCGGGAAAGGCTGCCGGGTCACTGCGGGGTGTCGGAAAGGTCGTACCGTTGGTGGGGTACAGGTCAAAACGCCTCCTACAGCTCTCTAATGCTGCGGGAAAGGCTGCCGGGTCACTGGGGTGTCGGAAGGTCGTACCGTTGGTGGGGTACAGGTCAAAACGCCTCCTACAGCTCTCTAATGCTGCGGGAAAGGCTGCCGAGTCACACCGGGGTGTCGGAAAGGTCGTACCGTTGGTGGGGTACAGGTCAAAACGCCTCCTACAGCTCTCTAATGCTGCGGGAAAGGCTGCCGGGACACTGCGGGGTGTCGGAAAGGTCGTACCGTTGGTGGGGTACAGGTCAAAACGCCTCCTACAGCTCTCTAATGCTGCGGGAAAGGCTGCCGGGTCACTGCGGGGTGTCGGAAAGGTCGTGCCGTTGGTGGGGTACAGGTCAAAACGCCTCCTACAGCTCTCTAATGCTGCGGGAAAGGCTGCCGGTCACTTTGGGGTGTCGGAATGGTCGTACCGTTGGTGGGGTACAGGTCAAAACGCCTCCTACAGCTCTCTAATGCTGCGGGAAAGGCTGCCGGGTCACTGGGGTGTCGGAAGGTCGTACCGTTGGTGGGGTACAGGTCAAAACGCCTCCTACAGCTCTCTAATGCTGCGGAACGGCTGCCGAGTCACACCGGGGTGTCGGAAAGGTCGTACCGTTGGTGGGGTACAGGTCAAAACGCCTCCTACAGCTCTCTAATGCTGCGGGAAAGGCTGCCGGGTCACTGCGGGGTGTCGGAAGGTCGTACCGTTGGTGGGGTACAGGTCAAAACGCCTCCTACAGCTCTCTAATGCTGCGGAAAGGCTGCCGGGTCACTGCGGGGTGTCGGAAAGGTCGTACCGTTGGTGGGGTACAGGTCAAAACGCCTCCTACAGCTCTCTAATGCTGCGGGAAAGGCTACCGGGTCACTTTGGGGTGTCGGAATGGTCGTGCCGTTGGTGGCGTACAAGTCAAAACGCCTCCTACAGCTCTCTAATGCTGCGGGAAAGGCTGCCGGGTCACTGCGGGGTGTCGGAAAGGTCGTACCGTTGGTGGGGTACAGGTCAAAACGCCTCCTACAGCTCTCTAATGCTGCGGGAACGGCTGCCGAGTCACACCGGGGTGTCGGAAAGGTCGTGCCGTTGGTGGGGTACAGGTCAAAACGCCTCCTACAGCTCTCTAATGCTGCGGAAAGGCTGCCACTGCGGGGTGTCGGAAAGGTCGTACCGTTGGTGGGGTACAGGTTGGGTACAGGTCAAAACGCCTCCTACAGCTCTCTAATGCTGCGGGAAAGGCTACCGGGTCACTTTGGGGTGTCGGAATGGTCGTGCCGTTGATGGCGTACAAGTCAAAACGCCTCCTACAGCTCTCGGATGCTGCGGGAACGGCTGCCGAGTCACACCGGGGTGTCGGAAAGGTCGTACCGTTGGTGGGGTACAGGTTGGGTACAGGTCAAAACGCCTCCTACAGCTCTCTAATGCTGCGGGAAAGGCTGCCGGGACACTGCGGGGTGTCGGAAAGGTCGTACCGTTGGTGGGGTACAGGTCAAAACGCCTCCTACAGCTCTCTAATGCTGCGGGAAAGGCTACCGGGTCACTGCGGGGTGTCGGAATGGTCGTGCCGTTGATGGCGTACAAGTCAAAACGCCTCCTACAGCTCTCGGATGCTGCGGGAACGGCTGCCGAGTCACACCGGGGTGTCGGAAAGTCGTACCGTTGGTGGGGTACAGGTTGGGTACAGGTCAAAACGCCTCCTACAGCTCTCTAATGCTGCGGGAAGGCTACCGGGTCACTTTGGGGTGTCGGAATGGTCGTGCCGTTGATGGCGTACAAGTCAAAACGCCTCCTACAGCTCTCGGATGCTGCGGGAAAGGCTACCGGGTCACACCGGGGTGTCGGAAAGGTCGTACCGTTGGTGGGGTACAGGTCAAAACGCCTCCTACAGCTCTCTAATGCTGCGGGAAGGCTGCCGGGTCACGGGGTGTCGGAAGGTCGTACCGTTGGTGGGGTACAGGTCAAAACGCCTCCTACAGCTCTCTAATGCTGCGGGAAAGGCTACCGGGTCACTTTGGGGTGTCGGAATGGTCGTGCCGTTGATGGCGTACAAGTCAAAACGCCTCCTACAGCTCTCTAATGCTGCGGGAAAGGCTGCCGGGTCACTTTGGGGTGTCGGAATGGTCGTGCCGTTGGTGGCGTACAAGTCAAAACGCCTCCTACAGCTCTCTAATGCTGCGGGAAAGGCTGCCGGGTCACTGCGGGGTGTCGGAAAGGTCGTACCGTTGGTGGGGTACAGGTCAAAACGCCTCCTACAGCTCTCTAATGCTGCGGAAAGGCTGCCGGGTCACTGCGGGGTGTCGGAAAGGTCGTACCGTTGGTGGGGTACAGGTCAAAACGCCTCCTACAGCTCTCTAATGCTGCGGGAAAGGCTGCCGGGTCACTGGGGTGTCGGAAAGGTCGTGCCGTTGGTGGGGTACAGGTCAAAACGCCTCCTACAGCTCTCTAATGCTGCGGGAAAGGCTGCCGGGTCACTTTGGGGTGTCGGAATGGTCGTGCCGTTGGTGGGGTACAGGTCAAAACGCCTCCTACAGCTCTCTAATGCTGCGGAAAGGCTACCGGGTCACTTTGGGGTGTCGGAATGGTCGTGCCGTTGATGGCGTACAAGTCAAAACGCCTCCTACAGCTCTCGGATGCTGCGGGAAAGGCTACCGGGTCACTTTGGGGTGTCGGAAAGGTCGTACCGTTGGTGGGGTACAGGTCAAAACGCCTCCTACAGCTCTCTAATGCTGCGGGAAAGGCTGCCGGGTCACTGCGGGGTGTCGGAAAGGTCGTACCGTTGGTGGGGTACAGGTCAAAACGCCTCCTACAGCTCTCTAATGCTGCGGGAAAGGCTGCCGGGTCACTGCGGGGTGTCGGAAAGGTCGTACCGTTGGTGGGGTACAGGTCAAAACGCCTCCTACAGCTCTCTAATGCTGCGGGAAAGGCTGCCGGGTCACTGCGGGGTGTCGGAAAGGTCGTGCCGTTGGTGGGGTACAGGTCAAAACGCCTCCTACAGCTCTCTAATGCTGCGGGAAAGGCTACCGGGTCACTTTGGGGTGTCGGAATGGTCGTGCCGTTGATGGCGTACAAGTCAAAACGCCTCCTACAGCTCTCGGATGCTGCGGGAACGGCTGCCGAGTCACACCGGGGTGTCGGAAAGGTCGTACCGTTGGTGGGGTACAGGTTGGGTACAGGTCAAAACGCCTCCTACAGCTCTCTAATGCTGCGGGAAAGGCTGCCGGGACACTGCGGGGTGTCGGAAAGGTCGTACCGTTGGTGGGGTACAGGTCAAAACGCCTCCTACAGCTCTCTAATGCTGCGGGAAAGGCTACCGGGTCACTTTGGGGTGTCGGAATGGTCGTGCCGTTGATGGCGTACAAGTCAAAACGCCTCCTACAGCTCTCGGATGCTGCGGGAAAGGCTACCGGGTCACTGCGGGGTGTCGGAAAGGTCGTACCGTTGGTGGGGTACAGGTCAAAACGCCTCCTACAGCTCTCTAATGCTGCGGGAAGGCTACCGGGTCACTTTGGGGTGTCGGAATGGTCGTGCCGTTGATGGCGTACAAGTCAAAACGCCTCCTACAGCTCTCGGATGCTGCGGGAACGGCTGCCGAGTCACACCGGGGTGTCGGAAAGGTCGTACCGTTGGTGGGGTACAGGTTGGGTACAGGTCAAAACGCCTCCTACAGCTCTCTAATGCTGCGGGAAAGGCTACCGGGTCACTTTGGGGTGTCGGAATGGTCGTGCCGTTGATGGCGTACAAGTCAAAACGCCTCCTACAGCTCTCTAATGCTGCGGGAACGGCTGCCGAGTCACACCGGGGTGTCGGAAAGGTCGTGCCGTTGGTGGCGTACAGGTCAAAACGCCTCCTACAGCTCTCTAATGCTGCGGGAACGGCTGCCGAGTCACACCGGGGTGTCGGAAAGGTCGTACCGTTGGTGGGGTACAGGTCAAAACGCCTCCTACAGCTCTCTAATGCTGCGGGAAAGGCTACCGGGTCACTTTGGGGTGTCGGAATGGTCGTGCCGTTGATGGCGTACAAGTCAAAACGCCTCCTACAGCTCTCGGATGCTGCGGGAAAGGCTACCGGGTCACACCGGGGTGTCGGAAAGGTCGTACCGTTGGTGGGGTACAGGTCAAAACGCCTCCTACAGCTCTCTAATGCTGCGGGAAAGGCTGCCGGGTCACTGCGGGGTGTCGGAAAGGTCGTACCGTTGGTGGGGTACAGGTCAAAACGCCTCCTACAGCTCTCTAATGCTGCGGGAAAGGCTACCGGGTCACTTTGGGGTGTCGGAATGGTCGTGCCGTTGATGGCGTACAAGTCAAAACGCCTCCTACAGCTCTCGGATGCTGCGGGAACGGCTGCCGAGTCACACCGGGGTGTCGGAAAGGTCGTACCGTTGGTGGGGTACAGGTCAAAACGCCTCCTACAGCTCTCTAATGCTGCGGGAAAGGCTGCCGGGTCACTGCGGGGTGTCGGAAAGGTCGTACCGTTGGTGGGGTACAGGTCAAAACGCCTCCTACAGCTCTCTAATGCTGCGGGAAAGGCTACCGGGTCACTTTGGGGTGTCGGAATGGTCGTGCCGTTGATGGCGTACAAGTCAAAACGCCTCCTACAGCTCTCGGATGCTGCGGGAACGGCTGCCGAGTCACACCGGGGTGTCGGAAAGGTCGTACCGTTGGTGGGGTACAGGTTGGGTACAGGTCAAAACGCCTCCTACAGCTCTCTAATGCTGCGGGAAGGCTGCCGGGTCACTGCGGGGTGTCGGAAAGGTCGTACCGTTGGTGGGGTACAGGTCAAAACGCCTCCTACAGCTCTCTAATGCTGCGGGAAAGGCTACCGGGTCACTTTGGGGTGTCGGAATGGTCGTGCCGTTGATGGCGTACAAGTCAAAACGCCTCCTACAGCTCTCGGATGCTGCGGGAACGGCTGCCGAGTCACACCGGGGTGTCGGAAAGGTCGTACCGTTGGTGGGGTACAGGTCAAAACGCCTCCTACAGCTCTCTAATGCTGCGGGAAAGGCTGCCGGGTCACTGCGGGGTGTCGGAAAGGTCGTACCGTTGGTGGGGTACAGGTCAAAACGCCTCCTACAGCTCTCTAATGCTGCGGGAAAGGCTACCGGGTCACTTTGGGGTGTCGGAATGGTCGTGCCGTTGATGGCGTACAAGTCAAAACGCCTCCTACAGCTCTCGGATGCTGCGGGAAAGGCTACCGGGTCACTGCGGGGTGTCGGAAAGGTCGTACCGTTGGTGGGGTACAGGTCAAAACGCCTCCTACAGCTCTCTAATGCTGCGGGAAAGGCTACCGGGTCACTTTGGGGTGTCGGAATGGTCGTGCCGTTGATGGCGTACAAGTCAAAACGCCTCCTACAGCTCTCGGATGCTGCGGGAACGGCTGCCGAGTCACACCGGGGTGTCGGAAAGGTCGTACCGTTGGTGGGGTACAGGTTGGGTACAGGTCAAAACGCCTCCTACAGCTCTCTAATGCTGCGGGAAAGGCTGCCGGGTCACTGCGGGGTGTCGGAAAGGTCGTACCGTTGGTGGGGTACAGGTCAAAACGCCTCCTACAGCTCTCTAATGCTGCGGGAAAGGCTACCGGGTCACTTTGGGGTGTCGGAATGGTCGTGCCGTTGATGGCGTACAAGTCAAAACGCCTCCTACAGCTCTCGGATGCTGCGGGAACGGCTGCCGAGTCACACCGGGGTGTCGGAAAGGTCGTACCGTTGGTGGGGTACAGGTCAAAAACGCCTCCTACAGCTCTCTAATGCTGCGGGAAAGGCTGCCGGGTCACTGCGGGTGTCGGAAAGGTCGTACCGTTGGTGGGGTACAGGTCAAAACGCCTCCTACAGCTCTCTAATGCTGCGGGAAAGGCTACCGGGTCACTTTGGGGTGTCGGAATGGTCGTGCCGTTGATGGCGTACAAGTCAAAACGCCTCCTACAGCTCTCGGATGCTGCGGGAAAGGCTGCCGGTCACTGCGGGGTGTCGGAAAGGTCGTACCGTTGGTGGGGTACAGGTCAAAACGCCTCCTACAGCTCTCTAATGCTGCGGGAAAGGCTACCGGGTCACTTTGGGGTGTCGGAATGGTCGTGCCGTTGATGGCGTACAAGTCAAAACGCCTCCTACAGCTCTCGGATGCTGCGGGAACGGCTGCCGAGTCACACCGGGGTGTCGGAAAGGTCGTACCGTTGGTGGGGTACAGGTTGGGTACAGGTCAAAACGCCTCCTACAGCTCTCTAATGCTGCGGGAAAGGCTGCCGGGTCACTTTGGGGTGTCGGAAAGGTCGTACCGTTGGTGGGGTACAGGTCAAAACGCCTCCTACAGCTCTCTAATGCTGCGGGAAAGGCTACCGGGTCACTTTGGGGTGTCGGAATGGTCGTGCCGTTGATGGCGTACAAGTCAAAACGCCTCCTACAGCTCTCGGATGCTGCGGGAACGGCTGCCGAGTCACACCGGGGTGTCGGAAAGGTCGTGCCGTTGGTGGGTACAGGTCAAAACGCCTCCTACAGCTCTCTAATGCTGCGGGAACGGCTGCCGAGTCACACCGGGGTGTCGGAAAGGTCGTACCGTTGGTGGGGTACAGGTTGGGTACAGGTCAAAACGCCTCCTACAGCTCTCTAATGCTGCGGGAAAGGCTACCGGGTCACTTTGGGGTGTCGGAATGGTCGTGCCGTTGATGGCGTACAAGTCAAAACGCCTCCTACAGCTCTCGGATGCTGCGGGAACGGCTGCCGAGTCACACCGGGGTGTCGGAAAGGTCGTACCGTTGGTGGGGTACAGGTCAAAACGCCTCCTACAGCTCTCTAATGCTGCGGGAAAGGCTGCCGGGTCACTGCGGGGTGTCGGAAAGGTCGTACCGTTGGTGGGGTACAGGTCAAAACGCCTCCTACAGCTCTCTAATGCTGCGGGAAAGGCTACCGGGTCACTTTGGGGTGTCGGAATGGTCGTGCCGTTGATGGCGTACAAGTCAAAACGCCTCCTACAGCTCTCGGATGCTGCGGGAACGGCTGCCGAGTCACACCGGGGTGTCGGAAAGGTCGTACCGTTGGTGGGGTACAGGTCAAAACGCCTCCTACAGCTCTCTAATGCTGCGGGAAAGGCTGCCGGGACACTGCGGGGTGTCGGAAAGGTCGTACCGTTGGTGGGGTACAGGTCAAAACGCCTCCTACAGCTCTCTAATGCTGCGGAAAGGCTACCGGGTCACTTTGGGGTGTCGGAATGGTCGTGCCGTTGATGGCGTACAAGTCAAAACGCCTCCTACAGCTCTCTAATGCTGCGGGAAAGGCTGCCGAGTCACTTTGGGGTGTCGGAAAGGTCGTACCGTTGGTGGGGTACAGGTCAAAACGCCTCCTACAGCTCTCTAATGCTGCGGGAAAGGCTGCCGGGTCACTGCGGGGTGTCGGAAAGGTCGTACCGTTGGTGGGGTACAGGTCAAAACGCCTCCTACAGCTCTCTAATGCTGCGGGAAAGGCTACCGGGTCACTTTGGGGTGTCGGAATGGTCGTGCCGTTGATGGCGTACAAGTCAAAACGCCTCCTACAGCTCTCGGATGCTGCGGGAACGGCTGCCGAGTCACACCGGGGTGTCGGAAAGGTCGTACCGTTGGTGGGGTACAGGTTGGGTACAGGTCAAAACGCCTCCTACAGCTCTCTAATGCTGCGGGAAAGGCTACCGGGTCACTTTGGGGTGTCGGAATGGTCGTACCGTTGGTGGGGTACAGGTCAAAACGCCTCCTACAGCTCTCTAATGCTGCGGGAAAGGCTACCGGGTCACTTTGGGGTGTCGGAATGGTCGTGCCGTTGATGGCGTACAAGTCAAAACGCCTCCTACAGCTCTCGGATGCTGCGGGAACGGCTGCCGAGTCACACCGGGGTGTCGGAAAGGTCGTACCGTTGGTGGGGTACAGGTTGGGTACAGGTCAAAACGCCTCCTACAGCTCTCTAATGCTGCGGGAAAGGCTGCCGAGTCACACCGGGGTGTCGGAAAGGTCGTACCGTTGGTGGGGTACAGGTCAGGTCAAAACGCCTCCTACAGCTCTCTAATGCTGCGGGAACGGCTGCCGAGTCACACCGGGGTGTCGGAAAGGTCGTACCGTTGGTGGGGTACAGGTTGGGTACAGGTCAAAACGCCTCCTACAGCTCTCTAATGCTGCGGGAACGGCTGCCGAGTCACACCGGGGTGTCGGAAAGGTCGTACCGTTGGTGGGGTACAGGTTGGGTACAGGTCAAAACGCCTCCTACAGCTCTCTAATGCTGCGGGAAAGGCTGCCGGGACACTGCGGGGTGTCGGAAAGGTCGTACCGTTGGTGGGGTACAGGTCAAAACGCCTCCTACAGCTCTCTAATGCTGCGGGAAAGGCTACCGGGTCACTTTGGGGTGTCGGAATGGTCGTGCCGTTGATGGCGTACAAGTCAAAACGCCTCCTACAGCTCTCGGATGCTGCGGGAACGGCTGCCGAGTCACACCGGGGTGTCGGAAAGGTCGTACCGTTGGTGGGGTACAGGTTGGGTACAGGTCAAAACGCCTCCTACAGCTCTCTAATGCTGCGGGAAAGGCTACCGGGTCACTTTGGGGTGTCGGAATGGTCGTGCCGTTGATGGCGTACAAGTCAAAACGCCTCCTACAGCTCTCGGATGCTGCGGGAACGGCTGCCGAGTCACACCGGGGTGTCGGAAAGGTCGTACCGTTGGTGGGGTACAGGTCAAAACGCCTCCTACAGCTCTCTAATGCTGCGGGAAAGGCTGCCGGGTCACTGGGGTGTCGGAATGGTCGTGCCGTTGATGGCGTACAAGTCAAAACGCCTCCTACAGCTCTCGGATGCTGCGGGAACGGCTGCCGAGTCACACCGGGTGTCGGAAAGGTCGTACCGTTGGTGGGGTACAGGTTGGGTACAGGTCAAAACGCCTCCTACAGCTCTCTAATGCTGCGGGAAGGCTGCCGGGTCACTGCGGGGTGTCGGAAAGGTCGTACCGTTGGTGGGGTACAGGTCAAAACGCCTCCTACAGCTCTCTAATGCTGCGGAAAGGCTGCCGGGTCACTTTGGGGTGTCGGAATGGTCGTGCCGTTGATGGGGTACAAGTCAAAACGCCTCCTACAGCTCTCTAATGCTGCGGGAACGGCTGCCGAGTCACACCGGGGTGTCGGAAAGGTCGTACCGTTGGTGGGGTACAGGTTGGGTACAGGTCAAAACGCCTCCTACAGCTCTCTAATGCTGCGGGAAAGGCTGCCGGTCACACCGGGGTGTCGGAAAGGTCGTACCGTTGGTGGGGTACAGGTTGGGTACAGGTCAAAACGCCTCCTACAGCTCTCTAATGCTGCGGGAAAGGCTGCCGGGTCACTGCGGGGTGTCGGAAAGGTCGTACCGTTGGTGGGGTACAGGTCAAAACGCCTCCTACAGCTCTCTAATGCTGCGGGAAAGGCTACCGGGTCACTTTGGGGTGTCGGAATGGTCGTGCCGTTGATGGCGTACAAGTCAAAACGCCTCCTACAGCTCTCGGATGCTGCGGGAACGGCTGCCGAGTCACACCGGGGTGTCGGAAAGGTCGTACCGTTGGTGGGGTACAGGTTGGGTACAGGTCAAAACGCCTCCTACAGCTCTCTAATGCTGCGGGAAAGGCTGCCGGGTCACTGCGGGGTGTCGGAAAGGTCGTACCGTTGGTGGGGTACAGGTCAAAACGCCTCCTACAGCTCTCTAATGCTGCGGGAAAGGCTACCGGGTCACTTTGGGGTGTCGGAATGGTCGTGCCGTTGATGGCGTACAAGTCAAAACGCCTCCTACAGCTCTCGGATGCTGCGGGAACGGCTGCCGAGTCACACCGGGGTGTCGGAAAGGTCGTACCGTTGGTGGGGTACAGGTTGGGTACAGGTCAAAACGCCTCCTACAGCTCTCTAATGCTGCGGGAAGGCTGCCGAGTCACACCGGGGTGTCGGAAAGGTCGTACCGTTGGTGGGGTACAGGTCAAAACGCCTCCTACAGCTCTCTAATGCTGCGGGAAAGGCTACCGGGTCACTTTGGGGTGTCGGAATGGTCGTGCCGTTGATGGCGTACAAGTCAAAACGCCTCCTACAGCTCTCGGATGCTGCGGGAACGGCTGCCGAGTCACACCGGGGTGTCGGAAAGGTCGTACCGTTGGTGGGGTACAGGTTGGGTACAGGTCAAAACGCCTCCTACAGCTCTCTAATGCTGCGGGAAAGGCTGCCGAGTCACACCGGGGTGTCGGAAAGGTCGTACCGTTGGTGGGGTACAGGTTGGGTACAGGTCAAAACGCCTCCTACAGCTCTCTAATGCTGCGGAAAGGCTGCCGGGTCACTGCGGGGTGTCGGAAAGGTCGTACCGTTGGTGGGGTACAGGTCAAAACGCCTCCTACAGCTCTCTAATGCTGCGGGAAAGGCTACCGGGTCACTTTGGGGTGTCGGAATGGTCGTGCCGTTGATGGCGTACAAGTCAAAACGCCTCCTACAGCTCTCGGATGCTGCGGGAACGGCTGCCGAGTCACACCGGGGTGTCGGAAAGGTCGTACCGTTGGTGGGGTACAGGTTGGGTACAGGTCAAAACGCCTCCTACAGCTCTCTAATGCTGCGGGAAAGGCTACCGGGTCACTTTGGGGTGTCGGAATGGTCGTGCCGTTGATGGCGTACAAGTCAAAACGCCTCCTACAGCTCTCGGATGCTGCGGGAACGGCTGCCGAGTCACACCGGGTGTCGGAAAGGTCGTACCGTTGGTGGGGTACAGGTTGGGTACAGGTCAAAACGCCTCCTACAGCTCTCTAATGCTGCGGAAAGGCTACCGGGTCACTTTGGGGTGTCGGAATGGTCGTGCCGTTGATGGCGTACAAGTCAAAACGCCTCCTACAGCTCTCGGATGCTGCGGGAACGGCTGCCGAGTCACACCGGGGTGTCGGAAAGGTCGTACCGTTGGTGGGGTACAGGTTGGGTACAGGTCAAAACGCCTCCTACAGCTCTCTAATGCTGCGGGAAAGGCTGCCGGGTCACTTTGGGGTGTCGGAATGGTCGTGCCGTTGATGGCGTACAAGTCAAAACGCCTCCTACAGCTCTCGGATGCTGCGGGAACGGCTGCCGAGTCACACCGGGGTGTCGGAAAGGTCGTACCGTTGGTGGGGTACAGGTTGGGTACAGGTCAAAACGCCTCCTACAGCTCTCTAATGCTGCGGGAAGGCTGCCGGGACACTGCGGGGTGTCGGAAAGGTCGTACCGTTGGTGGGGTACAGGTCAAAACGCCTCCTACAGCTCTCTAATGCTGCGGGAAAGGCTACCGGGTCACTTTGGGGTGTCGGAATGGTCGTGCCGTTGATGGCGTACAAGTCAAAACGCCTCCTACAGCTCTCGGATGCTGCGGGAACGGCTGCCGAGTCACACCGGGGTGTCGGAAAGGTCGTACCGTTGGTGGGGTACAGGTTGGGTACAGGTCAAAACGCCTCCTACAGCTCTCTAATGCTGCGGAAAGGCTACCGGGTCACTTTGGGGTGTCGGAATGGTCGTGCCGTTGATGGCGTACAAGTCAAAACGCCTCCTACAGCTCTCGGATGCTGCGGGAACGGCTGCCGAGTCACACCGGGGTGTCGGAAAGGTCGTACCGTTGGTGGGGTACAGGTTGGGTACAGGTCAAAACGCCTCCTACAGCTCTCTAATGCTGCGGGAAAGGCTACCGGGTCACTTTGGGGTGTCGGAATGGTCGTGCCGTTGATGGCGTACAAGTCAAAACGCCTCCTACAGCTCTCGGATGCTGCGGGAACGGCTGCCGAGTCACACCGGGGTGTCGGAAAGGTCGTACCGTTGGTGGGGTACAGGTTGGGTACAGGTCAAAACGCCTCCTACAGCTCTCTAATGCTGCGGGAAAGGCTGCCGGGTCACTGCGGGGTGTCGGAAAGGTCGTACCGTTGGTGGGGTACAGGTCAAAACGCCTCCTACAGCTCTCTAATGCTGCGGAAAGGCTACCGGGTCACTTTGGGGTGTCGGAATGGTCGTGCCGTTGATGGCGTACAAGTCAAAACGCCTCCTACAGCTCTCGGATGCTGCGGGAACGGCTGCCGAGTCACACCGGGGTGTCGGAAAGGTCGTACCGTTGGTGGGGTACAGGTTGGGTACAGGTCAAAACGCCTCCTACAGCTCTCTAATGCTGCGGGAACGGCTGCCGAGTCACACCGGGGTGTCGGAAAGGTCGTACCGTTGGTGGGGTACAGGTTGGGTACAGGTCAAAACGCCTCCTACAGCTCTCTAATGCTGCGGGAAAGGCTGCCGGGTCACTTTGGGGTGTCGGAAAGGTCGTGCCGTTGGTGGGGTACAGGTCAAAACGCCTCCTACAGCTCTCGGATGCTGCGGAACGGCTGCCGAGTCACACCGGGGTGTCGGAAAGGTCGTACCGTTGGTGGGGTACAGGTTGGGTACAGGTCAAAACGCCTCCTACAGCTCTCTAATGCTGCGGGAAAGGCTACCGGGTCACTTTGGGGTGTCGGAATGGTCGTGCCGTTGATGGCGTACAAGTCAAAACGCCTCCTACAGCTCTCGGATGCTGCGGGAACGGCTGCCGAGTCACACCGGGGTGTCGGAAAGGTCGTACCGTTGGTGGGGTACAGGTTGGGTACAGGTCAAAACGCCTCCTACAGCTCTCTAATGCTGCGGGAAAGGCTGCCGGGACACTGCGGGGTGTCGGAAAGGTCGTACCGTTGGTGGGGTACAGGTCAAAACGCCTCCTACAGCTCTCTAATGCTGCGGGAAAGGCTACCGGGTCACTTTGGGGTGTCGGAATGGTCGTGCCGTTGATGGCGTACAAGTCAAAACGCCTCCTACAGCTCTCGGATGCTGCGGGAACGGCTGCCGAGTCACACCGGGGTGTCGGAAAGGTCGTACCGTTGGTGGGGTACAGGTTGGGTACAGGTCAAAACGCCTCCTACAGCTCTCTAATGCTGCGGGAAAGGCTACCGGGTCACTTTGGGGTGTCGGAATGGTCGTGCCGTTGATGGCGTACAAGTCAAAACGCCTCCTACAGCTCTCGGATGCTGCGGGAACGGCTGCCGAGTCACACCGGGTGTCGGAAAGGTCGTACCGTTGGTGGGGTACAGGTTGGGTACAGGTCAAAACGCCTCCTACAGCTCTCTAATGCTGCGGGAAAGGCTGCCGGGTCACTGCGGGGTGTCGGAAAGGTCGTACCGTTGGTGGGGTACAGGTCAAAACGCCTCCTACAGCTCTCTAATGCTGCGGAAAGGCTACCGGGTCACTTTGGGGTGTCGGAATGGTCGTGCCGTTGGTGGCGTACAAGTCAAAACGCCTCCTACAGCTCTCGGATGCTGCGGGAACGGCTGCCGAGTCACACCGGGGTGTCGGAAAGGTCGTGCCGTTGGTGGGGTACAGGTTGGGTACAGGTCAAAACGCCTCCTACAGCTCTCTAATGCTGCGGGAAAGGCTACCGGGTCACTTTGGGGTGTCGGAATGGTCGTGCCGTTGATGGCGTACAAGTCAAAACGCCTCCTACAGCTCTCGGATGCTGCGGGAACGGCTGCCGAGTCACACCGGGGTGTCGGAAAGGTCGTACCGTTGGTGGGGTACAGGTTGGGTACAGGTCAAAACGCCTCCTACAGCTCTCTAATGCTGCGGAAAGGCTGCCGGGTCACTGCGGGGTGTCGGAAAGGTCGTACCGTTGGTGGGGTACAGGTCAAAACGCCTCCTACAGCTCTCTAATGCTGCGGGAAAGGCTACCGGGTCACTTTGGGGTGTCGGAATGGTCGTGCCGTTGATGGCGTACAAGTCAAAACGCCTCCTACAGCTCTCGGATGCTGCGGAACGGCTGCCGAGTCACACCGGGGTGTCGGAAAGGTCGTACCGTTGGTGGGGTACAGGTTGGGTACAGGTCAAAACGCCTCCTACAGCTCTCTAATGCTGCGGGAAAGGCTACCGGGTCACTTTGGGGTGTCGGAATGGTCGTGCCGTTGATGGCGTACAAGTCAAAACGCCTCCTACAGCTCTCGGATGCTGCGGGAACGGCTGCCGAGTCACACCGGGGTGTCGGAAAGGTCGTACCGTTGGTGGGGTACAGGTTGGGTACAGGTCAAAACGCCTCCTACAGCTCTCTAATGCTGCGGGAAAGGCTGCCGGGTCACTGCGGGGTGTCGGAATGGTCGTACCGTTGGTGGGGTACAGGTCAAAACGCCTCCTACAGCTCTCTAATGCTGCGGGAAAGGCTACCGGGTCACTTTGGGGTGTCGGAATGGTCGTGCCGTTGATGGCGTACAAGTCAAAACGCCTCCTACAGCTCTCGGATGCTGCGGGAACGGCTGCCGAGTCACACCGGGGTGTCGGAAAGGTCGTACCGTTGGTGGGGTACAGGTTGGGTACAGGTCAAAACGCCTCCTACAGCTCTCTAATGCTGCGGGAAGGGCTACCGGGTCACTTTGGGGTGTCGGAATGGTCGTGCCGTTGATGGCGTACAAGTCAAAACGCCTCCTACAGCTCTCGGATGCTGCGGGAACGGCTGCCGAGTCACACCGGGGTGTCGGAAAGGTCGTACCGTTGGTGGGGTACAGGTTGGGTACAGGTCAAAACGCCTCCTACAGCTCTCTAATGCTGCGGGAAAGGCTGCCGGGTCACTGCGGGGTGTCGGAAAGGTCGTACCGTTGGTGGGGTACAGGTCAAAACGCCTCCTACAGCTCTCTAATGCTGCGGGAAAGGCTACCGGGTCACTTTGGGGTGTCGGAATGGTCGTGCCGTTGATGGCGTACAAGTCAAAACGCCTCCTACAGCTCTCGGATGCTGCGGGAACGGCTGCCGAGTCACACCGGGGTGTCGGAAAGGTCGTACCGTTGGTGGGGTACAGGTTGGGTACAGGTCAAAACGCCTCCTACAGCTCTCTAATGCTGCGGGAAGGCTACCGGGTCACTTTGGGGTGTCGGAATGGTCGTGCCGTTGATGGCGTACAAGTCAAAACGCCTCCTACAGCTCTCGGATGCTGCGGGAACGGCTGCCGAGTCACACCGGGGTGTCGGAAAGGTCGTACCGTTGGTGGGGTACAGGTTGGGTACAGGTCAAAACGCCTCCTACAGCTCTCTAATGCTGCGGGAAAGGCTGCCGGGACACTGGGGTGTCGGAAAGGTCGTACCGTTGGTGGGGTACAGGTCAAAACGCCTCCTACAGCTCTCTAATGCTGCGGGAAAGGCTACCGGGTCACTTTGGGGTGTCGGAATGGTCGTGCCGTTGATGGCGTACAAGTCAAAACGCCTCCTACAGCTCTCGGATGCTGCGGGAACGGCTGCCGAGTCACACCGGGGTGTCGGAAAGGTCGTACCGTTGGTGGGGTACAGGTTGGGTACAGGTCAAAACGCCTCCTACAGCTCTCTAATGCTGCGGGAAAGGCTACCGGGTCACTTTGGGGTGTCGGAATGGTCGTGCCGTTGATGGCGTACAAGTCAAAACGCCTCCTACAGCTCTCGGATGCTGCGGGAACGGCTGCCGAGTCACACCGGGTGTCGGAAAGGTCGTACCGTTGGTGGGGTACAGGTTGGGTACAGGTCAAAACGCCTCCTACAGCTCTCTAATGCTGCGGGAAAGGCTACCGGGTCACTTTGGGGTGTCGGAATGGTCGTGCCGTTGATGGCGTACAAGTCAAAACGCCTCCTACAGCTCTCGGATGCTGCGGGAACGGCTGCCGAGTCACACCGGGGTGTCGGAAAGGTCGTACCGTTGGTGGGGTACAGGTTGGGTACAGGTCAAAACGCCTCCTACAGCTCTCTAATGCTGCGGGAAAGGCTACCGGGTCACTTTGGGGTGTCGGAATGGTCGTGCCGTTGATGGCGTACAAGTCAAAACGCCTCCTACAGCTCTCGGATGCTGCGGGAACGGCTGCCGAGTCACACCGGGGTGTCGGAAAGGTCGTACCGTTGGTGGGGTACAGGTTGGGTACAGGTCAAAACGCCTCCTACAGCTCTCTAATGCTGCGGGAAAGGCTACCGGGTCACTTTGGGGTGTCGGAATGGTCGTGCCGTTGATGGCGTACAAGTCAAAACGCCTCCTACAGCTCTCGGATGCTGCGGAACGGCTGCCGAGTCACACCGGGGTGTCGGAAAGGTCGTACCGTTGGTGGGGTACAGGTTGGGTACAGGTCAAAACGCCTCCTACAGCTCTCTAATGCTGCGGGAAAGGCTACCGGGTCACTTTGGGGTGTCGGAATGGTCGTGCCGTTGATGGCGTACAAGTCAAAACGCCTCCTACAGCTCTCGGATGCTGCGGGAACGGCTGCCGAGTCACACCGGGGTGTCGGAAAGGTCGTACCGTTGGTGGGGTACAGGTTGGGTACAGGTCAAAACGCCTCCTACAGCTCTCTAATGCTGCGGGAAAGGCTGCCGGGTCACTTTGGGGTGTCGGAATGGTCGTGCCGTTGATGGCGTACAGGTCAAAACGCCTCCTACAGCTCTCGGATGCTGCGGGAACGGCTGCCGAGTCACACCGGGGTGTCGGAAAGGTCGTACCGTTGGTGGGGTACAGGTTGGGTACAGGTCAAAACGCCTCCTACAGCTCTCTAATGCTGCGGAAAGGCTACCGGGTCACTTTGGGGTGTCGGAATGGTCGTGCCGTTGATGGCGTACAAGTCAAAACGCCTCCTACAGCTCTCGGATGCTGCGGGAACGGCTGCCGAGTCACACCGGGGTGTCGGAAAGGTCGTACCGTTGGTGGGGTACAGGTTGGGTACAGGTCAAAACGCCTCCTACAGCTCTCTAATGCTGCGGGAAAGGCTACCGGGTCACTTTGGGGTGTCGGAATGGTCGTGCCGTTGATGGCGTACAAGTCAAAACGCCTCCTACAGCTCTCGGATGCTGCGGGAACGGCTGCCGAGTCACACCGGGGTGTCGGAAAGGTCGTACCGTTGGTGGGGTACAGGTTGGGTACAGGTCAAAACGCCTCCTACAGCTCTCTAATGCTGCGGGAAAGGCTACCGGGTCACTTTGGGGTGTCGGAATGGTCGTGCCGTTGATGGCGTACAAGTCAAAACGCCTCCTACAGCTCTCGGATGCTGCGGGAACGGCTGCCGAGTCACACCGGGGTGTCGGAAAGGTCGTACCGTTGGTGGGGTACAGGTTGGGTACAGGTCAAAACGCCTCCTACAGCTCTCTAATGCTGCGGGAAAGGCTGCCGGGTCACTTTGGGGTGTCGGAATGGTCGTGCCGTTGGTGGCGTACAGGTCAAAACGCCTCCTACAGCTCTCGGATGCTGCGGGAACGGCTGCCGAGTCACACCGGGGTGTCGGAAAGGTCGTACCGTTGGTGGGGTACAGGTTGGGTACAGGTCAAAACGCCTCCTACAGCTCTCTAATGCTGCGGGAAAGGCTACCGGGTCACTTTGGGGTGTCGGAATGGTCGTGCCGTTGATGGCGTACAAGTCAAAACGCCTCCTACAGCTCTCGGATGCTGCGGGAACGGCTGCCGAGTCACACCGGGGTGTCGGAAAGGTCGTACCGTTGGTGGGGTACAGGTTGGGTACAGGTCAAAACGCCTCCTACAGCTCTCTAATGCTGCGGAAAGGCTACCGGGTCACTTTGGGGTGTCGGAATGGTCGTGCCGTTGATGGCGTACAAGTCAAAACGCCTCCTACAGCTCTCGGATGCTGCGGGAACGGCTGCCGAGTCACACCGGGGTGTCGGAAAGGTCGTACCGTTGGTGGGGTACAGGTTGGGTACAGGTCAAAACGCCTCCTACAGCTCTCTAATGCTGCGGGAAAGGCTACCGGGTCACTGGGGTGTCGGAATGGTCGTACCGTTGATGGCGTACAAGTCAAAACGCCTCCTACAGCTCTCGGATGCTGCGGGAACGGCTGCCGAGGGTGTCGGAAAGGTGGTGGGGACAGGTTGGGTACAGGTCAAAACGCCTCCTACAGCTCTCTAATGCTGCGGGAAAGGCTACCGGGTCACTTTGGGGTGTCGGAATGGTCGTGCCGTTGATGGCGTACAAGTCAAAACGCCTCCTACAGCTCTCGGATGCTGCGGGAACGGCTGCCGAGTCACACCGGGTGTCGGAAAGGTCGTACCGTTGGTGGGGTACAGGTTGGGTACAGGTCAAAACGCCTCCTACAGCTCTCTAATGCTGCGGGAAAGGCTGCCGGGTCACTGCGGGGTGTCGGAAAGGTCGTACCGTTGGTGGGGTACAGGTTGGGTACAGGTCAAAACGCCTCCTACAGCTCTCTAATGCTGCGGGAAAGGCTACCGGGTCACTTTGGGGTGTCGGAATGGTCGTGCCGTTGATGGCGTACAAGTCAAAACGCCTCCTACAGCTCTCGGATGCTGCGGGAACGGCTGCCGAGTCACACCGGGGTGTCGGAAAGGTCGTACCGTTGGTGGGGTACAGGTTGGGTACAGGTCAAAACGCCTCCTACAGCTCTCTAATGCTGCGGGAAAGGCTACCGGGTCACTTTGGGGTGTCGGAATGGTCGTGCCGTTGATGGCGTACAAGTCAAAACGCCTCCTACAGCTCTCGGATGCTGCGGAACGGCTGCCGAGTCACACCGGGGTGTCGGAAAGGTCGTACCGTTGGTGGGGTACAGGTTGGGTACAGGTCAAAACGCCTCCTACAGCTCTCTAATGCTGCGGGAAGGCTGCCGGGTCACTGCGGGGTGTCGGAAAGGTCGTACCGTTGGTGGGGTACAGGTCAAAACGCCTCCTACAGCTCTCTAATGCTGCGGGAAAGGCTACCGGGTCACTTTGGGGTGTCGGAATGGTCGTGCCGTTGATGGCGTACAAGTCAAAACGCCTCCTACAGCTCTCGGATGCTGCGGAACGGCTGCCGAGTCACACCGGGGTGTCGGAAAGGTCGTACCGTTGGTGGGGTACAGGTTGGGTACAGGTCAAAACGCCTCCTACAGCTCTCTAATGCTGCGGGAAGGCTGCTAGGGTCACTTTGGGGTGTCGGAATGGTCGTGCCGTTGATGGCGTTACAGTCAAAACGCCTCCTACAGCTCTCTAATGCTGCGGGAACGGCTGCCGAGTCACACCGGGGTGTCGGAAAGGTCGTACCGTGGGGTACAGGTTGGGTACAGGTCAAACGCCTCCTACAGCTCTAATGCTGCGGGAAAGGCTGCCGGGTCACTCGGGGTGTCGGAAAGGTCGTACCGTTGGTGGGGTACAGGTCAAAACGCCTCCTACAGCTCTCTAATGCTGCGGGAAGGCTGCCGGGTCACTTTGGGGTGTCGGAATGGTCGTGCCGTTGGTGGGGTACAGGTACAGGTCAAAACGCCTCCTACAGCTCTCGGATGCTGCAGGAACGGCTGCCGAGTCACACCGGGGTGTCGGAAAGGTCGTACCGTTGGTGGGGTACAGGTTGGGTACAGGTCAAAACGCCTCCTACAGCTCTCTAATGCTGCGGGAAGGCTGCCGGGACACCGGGGTGTCGGAAAGGTCGTACCGTTGGTGGGGTACAGGTCAAAACGCCTCCTACAGGCTCTAATGCTGCGGAAAGGCTACCGGGTCACTTTGGGGTGTCGGAATGGTCGTGCCGTTGATGGCGTACAAGTCAAAACGCCTCCTACAGCTCTCGGATGCTGCAGGAACGGCTGCCGAGTCACACCGGGGTCGGAAGGGTCGTACCGTTGGTGGGGTACAGGTTGGGTACAGGTCAAAACGCCTCCTACAGCTCTCTAATGCTGCGGGAAGGCTACCGGGTCACTGGGGTGTCGGAATGGTCGTACCGTTGATGGCGTACAAGTCAAAACGCCTCCTACAGCTCTCTAATGCTGCGGGAAGGCTGCCGAGTCACACCGGGGTGTCGGAAAGGTCGTACCGTTGGTGGGGTACAGGTTGGGTACAGGTCAAAACGCCTCCTACAGCTCTCTAATGCTGCGGGAACGGCTGCCGAGTCACACCGGGGTGTCGGAAAGGTCGTACCGTTGGTGGGGTACAGGTTGGGTACAGGTCAAAACGCCTCCTACAGCTCTCTAATGCTGCGGGAAAGGCTACCGGGTCACTTTGGGGTGTCGGAATGGTCGTGCCGTTGATGGCGTACAAGTCAAAACGCCTCCTACAGCTCTCGGATGCTGCGGGAACGGCTGCCGAGTCACACCGGGGTGTCGGAAAGGTCGTACCGTTGGTGGGGTACAGGTTGGGTACAGGTCAAAACGCCTCCTACAGCTCTCTAATGCTGCGGGAAAGGCTGCCGGGACACTGCGGGGTGTCGGAAAGGTCGTACCGTTGGTGGGGTACAGGTCAGGTCGCCTCCTACAGCTCTCTAATGCTGCGGAAAGGCTACCGGGTCACTTTGGGGTGTCGGAATGGTCGTGCCGTTGATGGCGTACAAGTCAAAACGCCTCCTACAGCTCTCGGATGCTGCGGGAACGGCTGCCGAGTCACACCGGGGTGTCGGAAGGTCGTACCGTTGGTGGGGTACAGGTTGGGTACAGGTCAAAACGCCTCCTACAGCTCTCTAATGCTGCGGGAAGGCTACCGGGTCACTTTGGGGTGTCGGAATGGTCGTGCCGTTGATGGCGTACAAGTCAAAACGCCTCCTACAGCTCTCGGATGCTGCGGGAACGGCTGCCGGAGTCACACCGGGGTGTCGGAAAGGTCGTACCGTTGGTGGGGTACAGGTTGGGTACAGGTCAAAACGCCTCCTACAGCTCTCTAATGCTGCGGGAAAGGCTGGGTCACTTTGGGGTGTCGGAATGGTCGTGCCGTTGGTGGCGTACAAGTCAAAACGCCTCCTACAGCTCTCTAATGCTGGGAACGGCTGCCGGGTCACACCGGGGTGTCGGAAAGGTCGTACCGTTGGTGGGGTACAGGTTGGGTACAGGTCGCCTCCTACAGCTCTCTAATGCTGCGGGAAGGCTGCCGGGTCACTTTGGGTGTCGGAATGGTCGTACCGTTGGTGGCGTACAAGTCAAAACGCCTCCTACAGCTCTCGGATGCTGCGGGAACGGCTGCCGGGTCACACCGGGGTGTCGGAAGGTCGTACCGTTGGTGGGCAGGTTGGGTACAGGTCAAAACGCCTCCTACAGCTCTCTAATGCTGCGGAAAGGCTGCCGGGTCACTGCGGGGTGTCGGAAGGTCGTACCGTTGGTGGGGTACAGGTCAAAACGCCTCCTACAGCTCTCTAATGCTGCGGGAAGGCTACCGGTCACTGGGGTGTCGGAATGGTCGTGCCGTTGATGGCGTACAGGTCAAAACGCCTCCTACAGCTCTCGGATGCTGCGGGAACGGCTGCCGAGTCACACCGGGTGTCGGAAGGTCGTACCGTTGGTGGGGTACAGGTTGGGTACAGGTCAAAACGCCTCCTACAGCTCTCTAATGCTGCGGGAAAGGCTACCGGGTCACTTTGGGGTGTCGGAATGGTCGTGCCGTTGATGGCGTACAAGTCAAAACGCCTCCTACAGCTCTCGGATGCTGCGGGAACGGCTGCCGAGTCACCGGGGTGTCGGAAAGGTCGTACCGTTGGTGGGGTACAGGTTGGGTACAGGTCAAAACGCCTCCTACAGCTCTCTAATGCTGCGGAAAGGCTGCCGGGTCACTTTGGGGTGTCGGAATGGTCGTGCCGTTGATGGTACAAGTCAAAACGCCTCCTACAGCTCTCGGATGCTGCGGGAACGGCTGCCGAGTCACACCGGGGTGTCGGAAGGTCGTACCGTTGGTGGGGTACAGGTTGGGTACAGGTCAAAACGCCTCCTACAGCTCTCTAATGCTGCGGGAAGGCTACCGGGTCACTTTGGGGTGTCGGAATGGTCGTGCCGTTGATGGCGTACAAGTCAAAACGCCTCCTGGATGCTGCGGGAACGGCTGCCGAGTCACACCGGGGTGTCGGAAAGGTCGTACCGTTGGTGGGGTACAGGTTGGGTACAGGTCAAAACGCCTCCTACAGCTCTCTAATGCTGCGGGAAAGGCTGCCGGGACACACCGGGGTGTCGGAAAGGTCGTGCCGTTGGTGGGGTACAGGTCAAAACGCCTCCTACAGCTCTCTAATGCTGCGGGAAAGGCTACCGGGTCACTTTGGGGTGTCGGAATGGTCGTACCGTTGATGGCGTACAAGTCAAAGCCTCCTACAGCTCTCGGATGCTGCGGGCGGCTGCCGAGTCACACCGGGGTGTCGGAAGGTCGTACCGTTGGTGGGGTACAGTTGGTACAAACGCCTCCTACAGCTCTCTAATGCTGCGGGAAAGGCTACCGGGTCACTTTGGGGTGTCGGAATGGTCGTGCCGTTGATGGCGTACAAGTCAAAACGCCTCCTACAGCTCTCGGATGCTGCGGGAACGGCTGCCGAGTCACACCGGGGTGTCGGAAAGGTCTTGGTGGGGTACAGGTTGGGTACAGGTCAAAACGCCTCTACAGCTCTCTAATGCTGCGGGAAAGGCTACCGGGTCACTTTGGGGTGTCGGAATGGTCGTGCCGTTGATGGCGTACAAGTCAAAACGCCTCCTACAGCTCTCGGATGCTGCGGGAACGGCTGCCGAGTCACCCGGGGTGTCGGAAGGTCGTACCGTTGGTGGGGTACAGGTTGGGTACAGGTCAAAACGCCTCCTACAGCTCTCTAATGCTGCAGGAAAGGCTGCCGGGTCACTGCGGGGTGTCGGAAGGTCGTACCGTTGGTGGGGTACAGGTCAAAACGCCTCCTACAGCTCGGATGCTGCAGGGCTGAGTCACACCGGGGTGTCGGAAGGTCGTACCGTTGGTGGGGTACAGGTTGGGTACAGGTCAAAACGCCTCCTACAGCTCTCTAATGCTGCGGGAAGGCTACCGGGTCACTTTGGGGTGTCGGAATGGTCGTGCCGTTGGTGGGGTACAAGTCAAAACGCCTCCTACAGCTCTCGGATGCTGCGGGAACGGCTGCCGAGTCACACGGGGTGTCGGAAAGGTCGTACCGTTGGTGGGGTACAGGTTGGGTACAGGTCAAAACGCCTCCTACAGCTCTCTATGCTGCGGGAAAGGCTGCCGGGTCACTGCGGGGTGTCGGAAAGGTCGTACCGTTGGTGGGGTACAGGTTGGGTACAGGTCAAAACGCCTCCTACAGCTCTCTAATGCTGGAAAGGCTGCCGGGTCACTTTGGGGTGTCGGAATGGTCGTACCGTTGGTGGGGTACAGGTCAAAAACGCCTCCTACAGCTCTCGGATGCTGCGGGGAAGGCTACCAGGGTGTCGGAAAAGGTCGTACCGTTGGTGGGGTACAGGTTGGGTACAGGTCAAAACGCCTCCTACAGCTCTCTAATGCTGCGGGAAAGCTACCGGGTCACTTTGGGGTGTCGGAATGGTCGTGCCGTTGATGGCGTACAAGTCAAAACGCCTCCTACAGCTCTCGGATGCTGCGGGAACGGCTGCCGAGTCACACCGGGGTGTCGGAAGGTCGTACCGTTGGTGGGGTACAGGTTGGGTACAGGTCAAAACGCCTCCTACAGCTCTAATGCTGCGGAAGGCTGCCGGACACTGCGGGGTGTCGGAAAGGTCGTACCGTTGGTGGGGTACAGGTTGGGTACAGGTCAAACGCCTCCTACAGCTCTCTAATGCGGGAAGGCTACCGGGTCACTTTGGGGTGTCGGAATGGTCGTGCCGTTGATGGGTACAAGTCAAAACGCCTCCTACAGCTCTCGGATGCTGCGGGAACGGCTGCCGGGTCACACCGGGGTGTCGGAAAGGTCGTACCGTTGGTGGGGTACAGGTTGGGTACAGGTCAAACGCCTCCTACAGCTCTCTAATGCTGCAGGGAAGGCTACCGGGTCACTGGGGTGTCGGAATGGTCGTGCCGTTGATGGCGTACAAGTCAAACGCCTCCTACAGCTCTCGGATGCTGCGGGAACGGCTGCCGAGTCACACCGGGGTGTCGGAAGGTCGTACCGTTGGTGGGGTACAGGTTGGGTACAGGTCAAAACGCCTCCTACAGCTCTCTAATGCTGCGGGAAGGCTACCGGGTCACTTTGGGGTGTCGGAATGGTCGTGCCGTTGATGGCGTACAAGTCAAAACGCCTCCACAGCTCTCGGATGCTGCGGGAACGGCTGCCGAGTCACACCGGGGTGTCGGAAAGGTCGTACCGTTGGTGGGGTACAGGTTGGGTACAGGTCAAAACGCCTCCTACAGCTCTCTAATGCTGCGGGAAAGGCTGCCGGGACACTGCGGGGTGTCGGAAAGGTCGTACCGTTGGTGGGGTACAGGTTGGGTACAGGTCAAAACGCCTCCTACAGCTCTCTAATGCTGCGGACTGGGTCACTGGGGTGTCGGAATGGTCGTGCCGTTGATGGCGTACAAGTCAAAACGCCTCCTACAGCTCTCGGATGCTGCAGGAACGGCTGCCGAGTCACCGGGGTGTCGGAAAGGTCGTACCGTTGGTGGGGTACAGGTTGGGTACAGGTCAAAACGCCTCCTACAGCTCTCTAATGCTGCGGGAAAGGCTGCCGGGTCACTTTGGGGTGTCGGAATGGTCGTGCCGTTGATGGCGTACAAGTCAAAACGCCTCCTACAGCTCTCGGATGCTGCGGGAACGGCTGCCGAGTCACACCGGGGTGTCGGAAAGGTCGTACCGTTGGTGGGGTACAGGTTGGGTACAGGTCAAAACGCCTCCTACAGCTCTCTAATGCTGCGGGAAAGGCTGCCGGGACACTGCAGGGTGTCGGAAAGGTCGTACCGTTGGTGGGGTACAGGTTGGGTACAGGTCAAAACGCCTCCTACAGCTCTCTAATGCTGCGGGAAAGGCTACCGGGTCACTTTGGGGTGTCGGAATGGTCGTGCCGTTGATGGCGTACAAGTCAAAACGCCTCCTACAGCTCTCGGATGCTGCAGGAACGGCTGCCGAGTCACACCGGGGTGTCGGAAAGGTCGTACCGTTGGTGGGGTACAGGTTGGGTACAGGTCAAAACGCCTCCTACAGCTCTCTAATGCTGCGGGAAAGGCTGGGTCACTTTGGGGTGTCGGAATGGTCGTGCCGTTGATGGCGTATTACAAGTCAAAACGCCTCCTACAGCTCTCGGATGCTGCGGGAACGGCTGCCGAGTCACACCGGGGTGTCGGAAAGGTCGTACCGTTGGTGGGGTACAGGTTGGGTACAGGTCAAAACGCCTCCTACAGCTCTCTAATGCTGCGGGAAAGGCTACCGGGTCACTTTGGGGTGTCGGAATGGTCGTGCCGTTGATGGCGTACAAGTCAAAACGCCTCCTACAGCTCTCGGATGCTGCGGGAACGGCTGCCGAGTCACACCGGGGTGTCGGAAAGGTCGTACCGTTGGTGGGGTACAGGTTGGGTACAGGTCAAAACGCCTCCTACAGCTCTCTAATGCTGCGGGAAAGGCTGCCGGGACACTGCGGGGTGTCGGAAAGGTCGTACCGTTGGTGGGGTACAGGTCAAAAACGCCTCCTACAGCTCTCTAATGCTGCAGGAAAGGCTACCGGGTCACTAGGGTGTCGGAATGGTCGTGCCGTTGATGGCGTACAAGTCAAAACGCCTCCTACAGCTCTCCGGATGCTGCGGGAACGGCTGCAGTCACCCGGGGTGTCGGAAAGGTACCGTTGGTGGGGTACAGGTTGGGTACAGGTCAAAACGCCTCCTACAGCTCTCTAATGCTGCGGGAAAGGCTGCCGGGACACTGCGGGGTGTCGGAAAGGTCGTACCGTTGGTGGGGTACAGGTCAAAACGCCTCCTACAGCTCTCTAATGCTGCAGGAAAGGCTACCGGGTCACTTTGGGGTGTCGGAATGGTCGTGCCGTTGATGGCGTACAGGTCAAAACGCCTCCTACAGCTCTCGGATGCTGCGGGAACGGCTGCCGAGTCACACCGGGGTGTCGGAAAGGTCGTACCGTTGGTGGGGTACAGGTTGGGTACAGGTCAAAACGCCTCCTACAGCTCTCTAATGCTGCGGGAAAGGCTGCCGGGTCACTTTGGGGTGTCGGAATGGTCGTACCGTTGGTGGGGTACAGGTCAAAACGCCTCCTACAGCTCTCGGATGCTGCGGGAACGGCTGCCGAGTCACACCGGGGTGTCGGAAAGGTCGTACCGTTGGTGGGGTACAGGTTGGGTACAGGTCAAAACGCCTCCTACAGCTCTCTAATGCTGCGGAAAGGCTACCGGGTCACTTTGGGGTGTCGGAATGGTCGTGCCGTTGATGGCGTACAAGTCAAAACGCCTCCTACAGCTCTCGGATGCTGCGGGAACGGCTGCCGAGTCACACCGGGGTGTCGGAAAGGTCGTACCGTTGGTGGGGTACAGGTTGGGTACAGGTCAAAACGCCTCCTACAGCTCTCTAATGCTGCGGGAAAGGCTACCGGGTCACTTTGGGGTGTCGGAATGGTCGTGCCGTTGATGGCGTACAAGTCAAAACGCCTCCTACAGCTCTCGGATGCTGCGGGAACGGCTGCCGAGTCACACCGGGGTGTCGGAAAGGTCGTACCGTTGGTGGGGTACAGGTTGGGTACAGGTCAAAACGCCTCCTACAGCTCTCTAATGCTGCGGGAAAGGCTACCGGGTCACTTTGGGGTGTCGGAATCGTGCCGTTGATGGCGTACAAGTCAAAACGCCTCCTACAGCTCTCGGATGCTGCGGGAAAGCTGCCGAGTCACACCGGGGTGTCGGAAAGGTCGTACCGTTGGTGGGGTACAGGTTGGGTACAGGTCAAAACGCCTCCTACAGCTCTCTAATGCTGCGGGAAAGGCTACCGGGTCACTGGGGGTGTCGGAATGGTCGTGCCGTTGATGGCGTACAAGTCAAAACGCCTCCTACAGCTCTCTAATGCTGCAGGAACGGCTGCCGAGTCACACCGGGGTGTCGGAAAGGTCGTACCGTTGGTGGGGTACAGGTTGGGTACAGGTCAAAACGCCTCCTACAGCTCTCTAATGCTGCGGGAAAGGCTACCGGGTCACTTTGGGGTGTCGGAATGGTCGTGCCGTTGATGGCGTACAAGTCAAAACGCCTCCTACAGCTCTCGGATGCTGCGGGAACGGCTGCCGAGTCACACCGGGGTGTCGGAAAGGTCGTACCGTTGGTGGGGTACAGGTTGGGTACAGGTCAAAACGCCTCCTACAGCTCTCTAATGCTGCGGGAAAGGCTGCCGGGTCACTTTGGGGTGTCGGAAGGTCGTACCGTTGGTGGGGTACAGGTCAAAACGCCTCCTACAGCTCTCTAATGCTGCGGAAAGGCTACCGGGTCACTTTGGGGTGTCGGAATGGTCGTGCCGTTGATGGCGTACAAGTCAAAACGCCTCCTACAGCTCTCGGATGCTGCGGGAACGGCTGCCGAGTCACACCGGGGTGTCGGAAAGGTCGTACCGTTGGTGGGGTACAGGTTGGGTACAGGTCAAAACGCCTCCTACAGCTCTCTAATGCTGCGGGAAAGGCTACCGGGTCACTTTGGGGTGTCGGAATGGTCGTGCCGTTGATGGCGTACAAGTCAAAACGCCTCCTACAGCTCTCGGATGCTGCGGGAACGGCTGCCGAGTCACACCGGGGTGTCGGAAAGGTCGTACCGTTGGTGGGGTACAGGTTGGGTACAGGTCAAAACGCCTCCTACAGCTCTCTAATGCTGCGGGAAAGGCTGCCGGGTCACTTTGGGGTGTCGGAATGGTCGTGCCGTTGGTGGCGTACAAGTCAAAACGCCTCCTACAGCTCTCTAATGCTGCGGGAACGGCTGCCGAGTCACACCGGGGTGTCGGAAGGTCGTACCGTTGGTGGGGTACAGGTTGGGTACAGGTCAAAACGCCTCCTACAGCTCTCTAATGCTGCGGAAAGGCTACCGGGTCACTTTGGGGTGTCGGAATGGTCGTGCCGTTGATGGCGTACAAGTCAAAACGCCTCCTACAGCTCTCGGATGCTGCGGGAACGGCTGCCGAGTCACACCGGGGTGTCGGAAAGGTCGTACCGTTGGTGGGGTACAGGTACAGGTCAAAACGCCTCCTACAGCTCTCTAATGCTGCGGGAAAGGCTGCCGGGTCACTTTGGGGTGTCGGAATGGTCGTGCCGTTGATGGCGTACAAGTCAAAACGCCTCCTACAGCTCTCGGATGCTGCGGGAACGGCTGCCGAGTCACACCGGGGTGTCGGAAAGGTCGTACCGTTGGTGGGGTACAGGTTGGGTACAGGTCAAAACGCCTCCTACAGCTCTCTAATGCTGCGGGAAAGGCTACCGGGTCACTTTGGGGTGTCGGAATGGTCGTGCCGTTGATGGCGTACAAGTCAAAACGCCTCCTACAGCTCTCGGATGCTGCGGGAACGGCTGCCGAGTCACACCGGGGTGTCGGAAGGTCGTACCGTTGGTGGGGTACAGGTTGGGTACAGGTCAAAACGCCTCCTACAGCTCTCTAATGCTGCGGGAAAGGCTACCGGGTCACTTTGGGGTGTCGGAATGGTCGTGCCGTTGATGGCGTACAAGTCAAAACGCCTCCTACAGCTCTCGGATGCTGCGGGAACGGCTGCCGAGTCACACCGGGGTGTCGGAAAGGTCGTACCGTTGGTGGGGTACAGGTTGGGTACAGGTCAAAACGCCTCCTACAGCTCTCTAATGCTGCGGGAAAGGCTACCGGGTCACTTTGGGGTGTCGGAATGGTCGTGCCGTTGATGGCGTACAAGTCAAAACGCCTCCTACAGCTCTCGGATGCTGCGGGAACGGCTGCCGAGTCACACCGGGGTGTCGGAAAGGTCGTACCGTTGGTGGGGTACAGGTTGGGTACAGGTCAAAACGCCTCCTACAGCTCTCTAATGCTGCGGGAAAGGCTGGGTCACTTTGGGGTGTCGGAATGGTCGTGCCGTTGATGGCGTACAAGTCAAAACGCCTCCTACAGCTCTCGGATGCTGCGGGAACGGCTGCCGAGTCACACCGGGGTGTCGGAAAGGTCGTACCGTTGGTGGGGTACAGGTTGGGTACAGGTCAAAACGCCTCCTACAGCTCTCTAATGCTGCGGGAAAGGCTACCGGGTCACTTTGGGGTGTCGGAATGGTCGTGCCGTTGATGGCGTACAAGTCAAAACGCCTCCTACAGCTCTCGGATGCTGCGGGAACGGCTGCCGAGTCACACCGGGTGTCGGAAAGGTCGTACCGTTGGTGGGGTACAGGTTGGGTACAGGTCAAAACGCCTCCTACAGCTCTCTAATGCTGCGGGAAAGGCTACCGGGTCACTTTGGGGTGTCGGAATGGTCGTGCCGTTGATGGCGTACAAGTCAAAACGCCTCCTACAGCTCTCGGATGCTGCGGGAACGGCTGCCGAGTCACACCGGGGTGTCGGAAAGGTCGTACCGTTGGTGGGGTACAGGTTGGGTACAGGTCAAAACGCCTCCTACAGCTCTCTAATGCTGCGGGAAAGGCTACCGGGTCACTTTGGGGTGTCGGAATGGTCGTGCCGTTGATGGCGTACAAGTCAAAACGCCTCCTACAGCTCTCGGATGCTGCGGGAACGGCTGCCGAGTCACACCGGGGTGTCGGAAGGTCGTACCGTTGGTGGGGTACAGGTTGGGTACAGGTCAAAACGCCTCCTACAGCTCTCTAATGCTGCGGGAAAGGCTACCGGGTCACTTTGGGGTGTCGGAATGGTCGTGCCGTTGATGGCGTACAAGTCAAAACGCCTCCTACAGCTCTCGGATGCTGCGGAACGGCTGCCGAGTCACACGGGGTGTCGGAAAGGTCGTACCGTTGGTGGGGTACAGGTTGGGTACAGGTCAAAACGCCTCCTACAGCTCTCTAATGCTGCGGGAAAGGCTACCGGGTCACTTTGGGGTGTCGGAATGGTCGTGCCGTTGGTGGCGTACAAGTCAAAACGCCTCCTACAGCTCTCGGATGCTGCGGGAAAGGCTGCCGAGTCACACCGGGGTGTCGGAAGGTCGTACCGTTGGTGGGGTACAGGTCAAAACGCCTCCTACAGCTCTCTAATGCTGCGGGAAAGGCTACCGGGTCACTTTGGGGTGTCGGAATGGTCGTGCCGTTGATGGCGTACAAGTCAAAACGCCTCCTACAGCTCTCGGATGCTGCGGGAACGGCTGCCGAGTCACACCGGGGTGTCGGAAAGGTCGTACCGTTGGTGGGGTACAGGTTGGGTACAGGTCAAAACGCCTCCTACAGCTCTCTAATGCTGCGGGAAAGGCTACCGGGTCACTTTGGGGTGTCGGAATGGTCGTGCCGTTGATGGCGTACAAGTCAAAACGCCTCCTACAGCTCTCGGATGCTGCGGGAACGGCTGCCGAGTCACACCGGGGTGTCGGAAGGTCGTACCGTTGGTGGGGTACAGGTTGGGTACAGGTCAAAACGCCTCCTACAGCTCTCTAATGCTGCAGGAAAGGCTACCGGGTCACTTTGGGGTGTCGGAATGGTCGTGCCGTTGATGGCGTACAAGTCAAAACGCCTCCTACAGCTCTCGGATGCTGCGGGAACGGCTGCCGAGTCACACCGGGGTGTCGGAAGGTCGTACCGTTGGTGGGGTACAGGTTGGGTACAGGTCAAAACGCCTCCTACAGCTCTCTAATGCTGCGGAAAGGCTACCGGGTCACTTTGGGGTGTCGGAATGGTCGTGCCGTTGATGGCGTACAAGTCAAAACGCCTCCTACAGCTCTCGGATGCTGCGGGAACGGCTGCCGAGTCACACCGGGGTGTCGGAAAGGTCGTACCGTTGGTGGGGTACAGGTTGGGTACAGGTCAAAACGCCTCCTACAGCTCTCTAATGCTGCGGGAAAGGCTACCGGGTCACTTTGGGGTGTCGGAATGGTCGTGCCGTTGATGGCGTACAAGTCAAAACGCCTCCTACAGCTCTCGGATGCTGCGGGAACGGCTGCCGAGTCACACCGGGGTGTCGGAAAGGTCGTACCGTTGGTGGGGTACAGGTTGGGTACAGGTCAAAACGCCTCCTACAGCTCTCTAATGCTGCGGGAAAGGCTACCGGGTCACTTTGGGGTGTCGGAATGGTCGTACCGTTGGTGGGGTACAGGTCAAAACGCCTCCTACAGCTCTCTAATGCTGCGGGAAAGGCTACCGGGTCACTTTGGGGTGTCGGAATGGTCGTGCCGTTGATGGCGTACAAGTCAAAACGCCTCCTACAGCTCTCGGATGCTGCGGGAACGGCTGCCGAGTCACACCGGGGTGTCGGAAGGTCGTACCGTTGGTGGGGTACAGGTCAAAACGCCTCCTACAGCTCTCTAATGCTGCGGGAAAGGCTACCGGGTCACTTTGGGGTGTCGGAATGGTCGTGCCGTTGATGGCGTACAAGTCAAAACGCCTCCTACAGCTCTCGGATGCTGCGGGAACGGCTGCCGAGTCACACCGGGGTGTCGGAAAGGTCGTACCGTTGGTGGGGTACAGGTTGGGTACAGGTCAAAACGCCTCCTACAGCTCTCTAATGCTGCGGGAAAGGCTGCCGGGACACTGCGGGGTGTCGGAAAGGTCGTACCGTTGGTGGGGTACAGGTCAAAACGCCTCCTACAGCTCTCTAATGCTGCGGGAAAGGCTACCGGGTCACTTTGGGGTGTCGGAATGGTCGTGCCGTTGATGGCGTACAAGTCAAAACGCCTCCTACAGCTCTCGGATGCTGCGGGAACGGCTGCCGAGTCACACCGGGGTGTCGGAAAGGTCGTACCGTTGGTGGGGTACAGGTTGGGTACAGGTCAAAACGCCTCCTACAGCTCTCTAATGCTGCGGGAAAGGCTACCGGGTCACTTTGGGGTGTCGGAATGGTCGTGCCGTTGATGGCGTACAAGTCAAAACGCCTCCTACAGCTCTCGGATGCTGCGGGAACGGCTGCCGAGTCACACCGGGTGTCGGAAGGTCGTACCGTTGGTGGGGTACAGGTTGGGTACAGGTCAAAACGCCTCCTACAGCTCTCTAATGCTGCGGGAAAGGCTGCCGGGTCACTGCGGGGTGTCGGAAGGTCGTACCGTTGGTGGGGTACAGGTCAAAACGCCTCCTACAGCTCTCTAATGCTGCGGGAAAGGCTACCGGGTCACTTTGGGGTGTCGGAATGGTCGTGCCGTTGATGGCGTACAAGTCAAAACGCCTCCTACAGCTCTCGGATGCTGCGGGAACGGCTGCCGAGTCACACCGGGGTGTCGGAAAGGTCGTACCGTTGGTGGGGTACAGGTTGGGTACAGGTCAAAACGCCTCCTACAGCTCTCTAATGCTGCGGGAAGGCTGCCGGGTCACTGCGGGGTGTCGGAAAGGTCGTACCGTTGGTGGGGTACAGGTCAAAACGCCTCCTACAGCTCTCTAATGCTGCGGGAAAGGCTACCGGGTCACTTTGGGGTGTCGGAATGGTCGTGCCGTTGATGGCGTACAAGTCAAAACGCCTCCTACAGCTCTCGGATGCTGCGGGAACGGCTGCCGAGTCACACCGGGGTGTCGGAAGGTCGTACCGTTGGTGGGGTACAAGTCAAAACGCCTCCTACAGCTCTCTAATGCTGCGGGAAAGGCTGCCGGGTCACTTTGGGGTGTCGGAATGGTCGTACCGTTGGTGGGGTACAGGTCAAAACGCCTCCTACAGCTCTCTAATGCTGCGGGAAAGGCTACCGGGTCACTTTGGGGTGTCGGAATGGTCGTGCCGTTGATGGCGTACAAGTCAAAACGCCTCCTACAGCTCTCGGATGCTGCGGGAACGGCTGCCGAGTCACACCGGGGTGTCGGAAAGGTCGTACCGTTGGTGGGGTACAGGTCAAAACGCCTCCTACAGCTCTCTAATGCTGCGGGAAAGGCTACCGGGTCACTTTGGGGTGTCGGAATGGTCGTGCCGTTGATGGCGTACAAGTCAAAACGCCTCCTACAGCTCTCGGATGCTGCGGGAACGGCTGCCGAGTCACACCGGGGTGTCGGAAGGTCGTACCGTTGGTGGGGTACAGGTTGGGTACAGGTCAAAACGCCTCCTACAGCTCTCTAATGCTGCGGAAAGGCTGCCGGGACACTGCGGGGTGTCGGAAGGTCGTACCGTTGGTGGGGTACAGGTCAAAACGCCTCCTACAGCTCTCTAATGCTGCGGGAAAGGCTACCGGGTCACTTTGGGGTGTCGGAATGGTCGTGCCGTTGATGGCGTACAAGTCAAAACGCCTCCTACAGCTCTCGGATGCTGCGGGAACGGCTGCCGAGTCACACCGGGGTGTCGGAAAGGTCGTACCGTTGGTGGGGTACAGGTTGGGTACAGGTCAAAACGCCTCCTACAGCTCTCTAATGCTGCGGGAAAGGCTACCGGGTCACTTTGGGGTGTCGGAATGGTCGTGCCGTTGATGGCGTACAAGTCAAAACGCCTCCTACAGCTCTCGGATGCTGCGGGAACGGCTGCCGAGTCACACCGGGGTGTCGGAAGGTCGTACCGTTGGTGGGGTACAGGTTGGGTACAGGTCAAAACGCCTCCTACAGCTCTCTAATGCTGCGGGAAAGGCTGCCGGGTCACTGCGGGGTGTCGGAAAGGTCGTACCGTTGGTGGGGTACAGGTCAAAACGCCTCCTACAGCTCTCTAATGCTGCGGGAAAGGCTACCGGGTCACTTTGGGGTGTCGGAATGGTCGTGCCGTTGATGGCGTACAAGTCAAAACGCCTCCTACAGCTCTCGGATGCTGCGGGAACGGCTGCCGAGTCACACCGGGGTGTCGGAAGGTCGTACCGTTGGTGGGGTACAGGTTGGGTACAGGTCAAAACGCCTCCTACAGCTCTCTAATGCTGCGGAAAGGCTGCCGGGACACTGCGGGGTGTCGGAAAGGTCGTACCGTTGGTGGGGTACAGGTCAAAACGCCTCCTACAGCTCTCTAATGCTGCGGGAAAGGCTACCGGGTCACTTTGGGGTGTCGGAATGGTCGTGCCGTTGATGGCGTACAAGTCAAAACGCCTCCTACAGCTCTCGGATGCTGCGGGAACGGCTGCCGAGTCACACCGGGGTGTCGGAAGGTCGTACCGTTGGTGGGGTACAGGTTGGGTACAGGTCAAAACGCCTCCTACAGCTCTCTAATGCTGCGGAAAGGCTGCCGGGTCACTGCGGGGTGTCGGAAGGTCGTACCGTTGGTGGGGTACAGGTCAAAACGCCTCCTACAGCTCTCTAATGCTGCGGGAAGGCTACCGGGTCACTTTGGGGTGTCGGAATGGTCGTGCCGTTGATGGCGTACAAGTCAAAACGCCTCCTACAGCTCTCGGATGCTGCGGGAACGGCTGCCGAGTCACACCGGGGTGTCGGAAAGGTCGTACCGTTGGTGGGGTACAGGTTGGGTACAGGTCAAAACGCCTCCTACAGCTCTCTAATGCTGCGGGAAAGGCTGCCGAGTCACACCGGGGTGTCGGAAAGGTCGTACCGTTGGTGGGGTACAGGTTGGGTACAGGTCAAAACGCCTCCTACAGCTCTCTAATGCTGCGGGAAAGGCTACCGGGTCACTTTGGGGTGTCGGAATGGTCGTGCCGTTGATGGCGTACAAGTCAAAACGCCTCCTACAGCTCTCGGATGCTGCGGGAACGGCTGCCGAGTCACACCGGGGTGTCGGAAAGGTCGTACCGTTGGTGGGGTACAGGTTGGGTACAGGTCAAAACGCCTCCTACAGCTCTCTAATGCTGCGGGAAAGGCTACCGGGTCACTTTGGGGTGTCGGAATGGTCGTGCCGTTGATGGCGTACAAGTCAAAACGCCTCCTACAGCTCTCGGATGCTGCGGGAACGGCTGCCGAGTCACACCGGGGTGTCGGAAGGTCGTACCGTTGGTGGGGTACAGGTTGGGTACAGGTCAAAACGCCTCCTACAGCTCTCTAATGCTGCGGAAAGGCTACCGGGTCACTTTGGGGTGTCGGAATGGTCGTGCCGTTGATGGCGTACAAGTCAAAACGCCTCCTACAGCTCTCGGATGCTGCGGGAACGGCTGCCGAGTCACACCGGGGTGTCGGAAAGGTCGTACCGTTGGTGGGGTACAGGTTGGGTACAGGTCAAAACGCCTCCTACAGCTCTCTAATGCTGCGGGAAAGGCTACCGGGTCACTTTGGGGTGTCGGAATGGTCGTGCCGTTGATGGCGTACAAGTCAAAACGCCTCCTACAGCTCTCGGATGCTGCGGGAACGGCTGCCGAGTCACACCGGGGTGTCGGAAAGGTCGTACCGTTGGTGGGGTACAGGTTGGGTACAGGTCAAAACGCCTCCTACAGCTCTCTAATGCTGCGGGAAAGGCTGCCGGGTCACTTTGGGGTGTCGGAATGGTCGTGCCGTTGATGGCGTACAAGTCAAAACGCCTCCTACAGCTCTCGGATGCTGCGGGAACGGCTGCCGAGTCACACCGGGGTGTCGGAAGGTCGTACCGTTGGTGGGGTACAGGTTGGGTACAGGTCAAAACGCCTCCTACAGCTCTCTAATGCTGCGGGAAAGGCTGCCGGGACACTGCGGGGTGTCGGAATGGTCGTGCCGTTGATGGCGTACAAGTCAAAACGCCTCCTACAGCTCTCGGATGCTGCGGGAACGGCTGCCGAGTCACACCGGGGTGTCGGAAAGGTCGTACCGTTGGTGGGGTACAGGTTGGGTACAGGTCAAAACGCCTCCTACAGCTCTCTAATGCTGCGGGAAAGGCTGCCGGGACACTGCGGGGTGTCGGAAAGGTCGTACCGTTGGTGGGGTACAGGTCAAAACGCCTCCTACAGCTCTCTAATGCTGCGGGAAAGGCTACCGGGTCACTTTGGGGTGTCGGAATGGTCGTGCCGTTGATGGCGTACAAGTCAAAACGCCTCCTACAGCTCTCGGATGCTGCGGGAACGGCTGCCGAGTCACACCGGGGTGTCGGAAGGTCGTACCGTTGGTGGGGTACAGGTTGGGTACAGGTCAAAACGCCTCCTACAGCTCTCTAATGCTGCGGGAAAGGCTGCCGGGTCACTTTGGGGTGTCGGAAAGGTCGTACCGTTGGTGGGGTACAGGTCAAAACGCCTCCTACAGCTCTCTAATGCTGCGGGAAAGGCTACCGGGTCACTTTGGGGTGTCGGAATGGTCGTGCCGTTGATGGCGTACAAGTCAAAACGCCTCCTACAGCTCTCGGATGCTGCGGGAACGGCTGCCGAGTCACACCGGGGTGTCGGAAAGGTCGTACCGTTGGTGGGGTACAGGTTGGGTACAGGTCAAAACGCCTCCTACAGCTCTCTAATGCTGCGGGAAAGGCTACCGGGTCACTTTGGGGTGTCGGAATGGTCGTGCCGTTGATGGCGTACAAGTCAAAACGCCTCCTACAGCTCTCGGATGCTGCGGGAACGGCTGCCGAGTCACACCGGGGTGTCGGAAAGGTCGTACCGTTGGTGGGGTACAGGTTGGGTACAGGTCAAAACGCCTCCTACAGCTCTCTAATGCTGCGGGAAAGGCTACCGGGTCACTGCGGGGTGTCGGAATGGTCGTGCCGTTGATGGCGTACAAGTCAAAACGCCTCCTACAGCTCTCGGATGCTGCGGGAACGGCTGCCGAGTCACACCGGGGTGTCGGAAAGGTCGTACCGTTGGTGGGGTACAGGTTGGGTACAGGTCAAAACGCCTCCTACAGCTCTCTAATGCTGCGGGAAAGGCTGCCGGGACACTGCGGGGTGTCGGAAAGGTCGTACCGTTGGTGGGGTACAGGTCAAAACGCCTCCTACAGCTCTCTAATGCTGCGGGAAGGCTACCGGGTCACTTTGGGGTGTCGGAATGGTCGTGCCGTTGATGGCGTACAAGTCAAAACGCCTCCTACAGCTCTCGGATGCTGCGGGAACGGCTGCCGAGTCACACCGGGGTGTCGGAAGGTCGTACCGTTGGTGGGGTACAGGTTGGGTACAGGTCAAAACGCCTCCTACAGCTCTCTAATGCTGCGGGAAAGGCTGCCGGGACACTGCGGGGTGTCGGAAAGGTCGTACCGTTGGTGGGGTACAGGTCAAAACGCCTCCTACAGCTCTCTAATGCTGCGGGAAAGGCTACCGGGTCACTTTGGGGTGTCGGAATGGTCGTGCCGTTGATGGCGTACAAGTCAAAACGCCTCCTACAGCTCTCGGATGCTGCGGGAACGGCTGCCGAGTCACACCGGGGTGTCGGAAAGGTCGTACCGTTGGTGGGGTACAGGTTGGGTACAGGTCAAAACGCCTCCTACAGCTCTCTAATGCTGCGGGAAAGGCTGCCGGGACACTGCGGGGTGTCGGAAAGGTCGTACCGTTGGTGGGGTACAGGTCAAAACGCCTCCTACAGCTCTCTAATGCTGCGGGAAAGGCTACCGGGTCACTTTGGGGTGTCGGAATGGTCGTGCCGTTGATGGCGTACAAGTCAAAACGCCTCCTACAGCTCTCGGATGCTGCGGGAACGGCTGCCGAGTCACACCGGGGTGTCGGAAAGGTCGTACCGTTGGTGGGGTACAGGTTGGGTACAGGTCAAAACGCCTCCTACAGCTCTCTAATGCTGCGGGAAAGGCTGCCGGGACACTGCGGGGTGTCGGAAGGTCGTACCGTTGGTGGGGTACAGGTCAAAACGCCTCCTACAGCTCTCTAATGCTGCGGGAAAGGCTACCGGGTCACTTTGGGGTGTCGGAATGGTCGTGCCGTTGATGGCGTACAAGTCAAAACGCCTCCTACAGCTCTCGGATGCTGCGGGAACGGCTGCCGAGTCACACCGGGGTGTCGGAAAGGTCGTACCGTTGGTGGGGTACAGGTTGGGTACAGGTCAAAACGCCTCCTACAGCTCTCTAATGCTGCGGGAAAGGCTACCGGGTCACTTTGGGGTGTCGGAATGGTCGTGCCGTTGATGGCGTACAAGTCAAAACGCCTCCTACAGCTCTCGGATGCTGCGGGAACGGCTGCCGAGTCACACCGGGGTGTCGGAAAGGTCGTACCGTTGGTGGGGTACAGGTTGGGTACAGGTCAAAACGCCTCCTACAGCTCTCTAATGCTGCGGGAAAGGCTGCCGGACACTGCGGGGTGTCGGAAGGTCGTACCGTTGGTGGGGTACAGGTCAAAACGCCTCCTACAGCTCTCTAATGCTGCGGAAAGGCTACCGGGTCACTTTGGGGTGTCGGAATGGTCGTGCCGTTGATGGCGTACAAGTCAAAACGCCTCCTACAGCTCTCGGATGCTGCGGGAACGGCTGCCGAGTCACACCGGGGTGTCGGAAAGGTCGTACCGTTGGTGGGGTACAGGTTGGGTACAGGTCAAAACGCCTCCTACAGCTCTCTAATGCTGCGGGAAAGGCTGCCGGGTCACTGCGGGGTGTCGGAAAGGTCGTACCGTTGGTGGGGTACAGGTCAAAACGCCTCCTACAGCTCTCTAATGCTGCGGGAAAGGCTACCGGGTCACTTTGGGGTGTCGGAATGGTCGTGCCGTTGATGGCGTACAAGTCAAAACGCCTCCTACAGCTCTCGGATGCTGCGGGAACGGCTGCCGAGTCACACGGGGTGTCGGAAAGGTCGTACCGTTGGTGGGGTACAGGTTGGGTACAGGTCAAAACGCCTCCTACAGCTCTCTAATGCTGCGGGAAAGGCTACCGGGTCACTTTGGGGTGTCGGAATGGTCGTACCGTTGGTGGGGTACAGGTCAAAACGCCTCCTACAGCTCTCGGATGCTGCGGGAACGGCTGGTCACACCGGGGTGTCGGAAAGGTCGTACCGTTGGTGGGGTACAGGTTGGGTACAGGTCAAAACGCCTCCTACAGCTCTCTAATGCTGCGGGAAAGGCTGCCGGGACTTGCGGGGTGTCGGAAAGGTCGTACCGTTGGTGGGGTACAGGTCAAAACGCCTCCTACAGCTCTCTAATGCTGCGGGAAAGGCTACCGGGTCACTTTGGGGTGTCGGAATGGTCGTGCCGTTGATGGCGTACAAGTCAAAACGCCTCCTACAGCTCTCGGATGCTGCGGGAACGGCTGCCGAGTCACACCGGGGTGTCGGAAAGTCGTACCGTTGGTGGGGTACAGGTTGGGTACAGGTCAAAACGCCTCCTACAGCTCTCTAATGCTGCGGAAGGCTGCCGGGTCACTTTGGGGTGTCGGAATGGTCGTGCCGTTGATGGCGGCAAGTCAAAACGCCTCCTACAGCTCTCGGATGCTGCGGGAACGGCTGCCGAGTCACCGGGGGTGTCGGAAAGGTCGTGGTGGGGTACAGGTTGGGTACAGGTCAAAACGCCTCCTACAGCTCTCTAATGCTGCGGAAAGGCTGCCGGGTCACTGCGGGGTGTCGGAAGGTCGTACCGTTGGTGGGGTACAGGTCAAAACGCCTCCTACAGCTCTCTAATGCTGCAGGAAAGGCTGCCGGGTCACTGGGGGTGTCGGAATGGTCGTGCCGTTGATGGCGTACAAGTCAAAACGCCTCCTACAGCTCTCGGATGCTGCGGGAACGGCTGCCGAGTCACACGGGGTGTCGGAAAGGTCGTACCGTTGGTGGGGTACAGGTTGGGTACAGGTCAAAACGCCTCCTACAGCTCTCTAATGCTGCGGGAAAGGCTGCCGGGTCACTGGGGTGTCGGAATGGTACCGTTGGTGGGTACAGGTCAAAACGCCTCCTACAGCTCTCTAATGCTGCGGGAAAGGCTACCGGTCACTTTGGGGTGTCGGAATGGTCGTGCCGTTGGTGGCGTACAGGTCAAAACGCCTCCTACAGCTCTCGGATGCTGCGGGAAGGCTGCCGAGTCACCGGGGTGTCGGAAAGGTCGTACCGTTGGTACAGGTTGGGTACAGGTCAAAACGCCTCCTACAGCTCTCTAATGCTGCGGGAAGGCTGCCGGGTCACTGCGGGGTGTCGGAAGGTCGTACCGTTGGTGGGGTACAGGTCAAAACGCCTCCTACAGCTCTCTAATGCTGCGGGAAAGGCTACCGGGTCACTTTGGGGTGTCGGAATGGTCGTGCCGTTGATGGCGTACAAGTCAAAACGCCTCCTACAGCTCTCGGATGCTGCGGGAACGGCTGCCGAGTCACACCGGGGTGTCGGAAAGGTCGTACCGTTGGTGGGGTACAGGTTGGGTACAGGTCAAAACGCCTCCTACAGCTCTCTAATGCTGCGGGAAAGGCTGCCGGGTCACTGCGGGGTGTCGGAATGGTCGTACCGTTGGTGGGTACAGGTCAAAACGCCTCCTACAGCTCTCGGATGCTGGAAAGGCTACCGGGTCACTTTGGGGTGTCGGAATGGTCGTGCCGTTGGTGGCGTACAAGTCAAAACGCCTCCTACAGCTCTGGATGCTGCGGGAACGGCTGCCGGGTCACACCGGGGTGTCGGAAGGTCGTACCGTTGGTGGGGTACAGGTTGGGTACAGGTCAAAA
>JACBOU010000241.1:0-164748 GCA_014706145.1 Phytophthora sp. ST_20190627
GAACGTGAGCTGTGGTTCTAGGGGCCGGTGGTTGTCGCCGGCATGCTGTATGGCTGCCTGGAGTGCGGTTATGGCGTTTGACGTGCGTGGGGCGACGTGCGCATTGAGGCGATGGTGGGTGCTTACGGCGAGCTGTATTGCTGCGCGTGCTAGCGGCGGTCGTGAACGTGAGCTGGGTTCTAGGGCCGGTGGTTGTCGCCGGCATGCTGTATGGCTGCCTGGGAGTGCGGTTATGGCGTTTGGACGTGGGGCGACGTGTGCGCATGGAGGATGGTGGGTGCTTACGGCGAGCTGTATTGCTGCTGCGTCGTGCTAGCGGCGGTCGTGAACGTGAGCTGGGTTCTAGGGGCCGGTGGTTGTCGCCGCATGCTGTATGGCTGCCTGGGAGTGCGGTTATGGCGTTTGACGTGTGGGGCGACGTGCGCATTGAGGCGATGGTGGGTGCTTACGGCGAGCTGTATTGCTGCTGCGTCGTGCTAGCGGCGGTCGTGAACGTGTGAGCCAGGGCCGGTGGTTGTCGCCGGCATGCTGTATGGCTGCCTGGGAGTGCGGTTATGGCGTTTGACGTGCGTGGGCGACGTGTGCGCATTGGAGGCGATGGTGGGTGCTTACGGCGAGCTGTATTGCTGCTGCGTCGTGCTAGCGGCGGTCGTGAACGTGTGAGCTGGGTTCTAGGGGCCGGTGGTTGTCGCCGGCATGCTGTATGGCTGCCTGGGAGTGCGGTTATGGCGTTTGACGTGCGGGGCGACGTGTGCGCATTGGAGGCGATGGTGGGTGCTTGCGAGCTGTATTGCTGCGTCGTGCTAGCGGCGGTCGTGAACGTGTGAGCTGGGTTCTAGGGCCTGGTTGTCGCCGGCATGCTGGCTGCCTGGGAGTGCGGTTATGGCGTGGACGGCGACGTGCGCATTGGAGGCGATGGTGGGTGCTTACGGCGAGCTGTATTGCTGCTGCGTCGTGCTAGCGGCGGTCGAACGTGTGAGCTGGGTTCTAGGGCCGGTGGTTGTCGCCGGCATGCTGTATGGCTGCCTGGGAGTGCGGTTATGGCGTTTGACGCGTGGGGCGGGGTGTGCGCATTGAGGCGATGGTGGGCGGCTTACGGCGAGCTGTATTGCTGCGTCGTGCTAGCGGCGGCGTGAACGTGAGCTGGGTTCTAGGGGCCGGTGGTTGTCGCCGGCATGCTGTATGGCTGCCTGGGGTGCGGTTATGGCGTTTGGACGGGGCGACGCGCATTGAGGCGATGGTGGGTGCTTACGGCGAGCTGTATTGCTGCTGCGTCGTGCTAGCGGCGGTCGTGAACGTGTGAGCTGGGTTCTAGGGGCCGGTGGTTGTCGCCGGCATGCTGTATGGCTGCCTGGGAGTGGTTATGGCGTTTGACGTGCGTGGGGCGACGTGCGCATTGAGGCGATGGTGGTGCTTACGGCGAGCTGTATTGCTGCTGCGTCGTGCTAGCGGCGGTCATTGTCTCAGGGCTGGTGGTTGTCGCGCCGCTGTATGGCTGCCTGGGAGTGCGGTTATGGCGTTTGGACGTGCGTGGGGCGACGCGCATTGAGGCGATGGTGGGTGCTTACGGCGAGCTGTATTGCTGCGTCGTGCTAGCGGCGGTCGTGAACGTGAGAGCTGGGTTCGGGCTGGTGGTGTCGCCGGCATGCTGTATGGCTGCCTGGGAGTGCTTATGGCGTTTGACGCGCGACGTGCGCATTGGAGGCGATGGTGGGTGCTTACGGCGAGCTGTATTGTGCTGCGTCGTGCTAGCGGTCGTGAACGTGAGCTGGGTTCTAGGGGCCGGTGGTTGTCGCCGGCATGCTGTATGGCTGCCTGGGAGTGCGGTTATGGCGTTTGACGTGCGTGGGGCGACGTGCGCATTGAGGCGATGGTGGGTGCTTACGGCGAGCTGTATTGCTGCTGCGTCGTGCTAGCGGCGGTCGTGAACGTGTGAGCTGGGTTCTAGGGGCCGGTGGTTGTCGCCGGCATGCTGTATGGCTGCCTGGGAGTGCGGTTATGGCGTTTGACGTGCGTGGGGCGACGTGCGCATTGAGGCGATGGTGGGTGCTTACGGCGAGCTGTATTGCTGCTGCGTCGTGCTAGCGGCGGTCGTGTGAGCTGGGTTCTAGGGGCCGGTGGTTGTCGCCGGCATGCTGTATGGCTGCCTGGGAGTGCGGTTATGGCGTTTGACGTGCGTGGGGCGACGTGCGCATTGAGGCGATGGTGGGTGCTTACGGCGAGCTGTATTGCTGCTGCGTCGTGCTAGCGGCGGTCGTGAACGTGAGCTGGGTTCTAGGGCCGGTGGTTGTCGCCGGCATGCTGTATGGCTGCCTGGGAGTGCGGTTATGGCGTTTGACGTGCGTGGGGCGACGTGCGCATTGGAGGCGATGGTGGGTGCTTACGGCGAGCTGTATTGCTGCTGCGTCGTGCTAGCGGCGGTCGTGAACGTGTGAGCTGGGTTCTAGGGGCCGGTGGTTGTCGCCGGCATGCTGTATGGCTGCCTGGGAGTGCGGTTATGGCGTTGGACGGGGCGACGTGCGCATTGAGGCGATGGTGGGTGCTTACGGCGAGCTGTATTGCTGCTGCGTCGTGCTAGCGGCGGTCGTGAACGTGTGAGCTGGGTTCTAGGGGCCGGTTGTCGCCGGCATGCTGTATGGCTGCCTGGGAGTGCGGTTATGGCGTTTGACGCGTGGGGCGACGTGTGCGCATTGAGGCGATGGTGGGTGCTTACGGCGAGCTGTATTGCTGCTGCGTCGTGCTAGCGGCGGTCGTGAACGTGAGCTGGGTTCTAGGGGCCGGTGTCGCCGGCATGCTGTATGGCTGCCTGGGAGTGCGGTTATGGCGTTTGACGTGCGTGGGCGACGTGTGCGCATGGAGGCGATGGTGGGTGCTTACGGCGAGCTGTATTGCTGCTGCGTCGTGCTAGCGGCGGTCGTGAACGTGAGCTGGGTTCTAGGGGCCGGTGGTTGTCGCCGGCATGCTGTATGGCTGCCTGGGAGTGCGGTTATGGCGTTTGACGTGCGTGGGGCGACGTGCGCATTGGAGGCGATGGTGGGTGCTTACGGCGAGCTGTATTGCTGCTGCGTCGTGCTAGCGGCGGTCGTGAACGTGAGCTGGGTTCTAGGGGCCGGTGGTTGTCGCCGGCATGCTGTATGGCTGCCTGGGAGTGCGGTTATGGCGTTTGACGTGCGTGGGGCGACGTGTGCGCATTGAGGCGATGGTGGGTGCTTACGGCGAGCTGTATTGCTGCTGCGTCGTGCTAGCGGCGGTCGTGAACGTGTGAGCTGGGTTCTAGGGCCGGTGGTTGTCGCCGGCATGCTGTATGGCTGCCTGGGAGTGCGGTTATGGCGTTTGACGTGTGCGACGTGTGCGCATTGAGGCGATGGTGGGTGCTTACGGCGAGCTGTATTGCTGCTGCGTCGTGCTAGCGGTCGTGAACGTGTGAGCTGGGTTCTAGGGGCCGGTGGTTGTCGCCGGCATGCTGTATGGCTGCCTGGGAGTGCGGTTATGGCGTTTGACGCGTGGGGCGACGTGTGCGCATTGAGGCGATGGTGGGTGCTTACGGCGAGCTGTATTGTTGCTGCGTCGTGCTAGCGGCGGTCGTGAACGTGAGCTGGTTCTAGGGGCCGGTGGTTGTCGCCGGCATGCTGTATGGCTGCCTGGGAGTGCGGTTATGGCGTTTGACGTGCGGGGCGACGTGTGCGCATTGGAGGCGATGGTGGGTGCTTACGGCGAGCTGTATTGCTGCTGCGTCGTGCTAGCGGCGGTCGTGAACGTGTGAGCTGGGTTCTAGGGGCCGGTGGTTGTCGCCGGCATGCTGTATGGCTGCCTGGGAGTGCGGTTATGGCGTTTGACGTGCGGGGCGACGTGCGCATTGAGGCGATGGTGGGTGCTTACGGCGAGCTGTATTGCTGCGTCGTGCTAGCGGCGGTCGTGAACGTGAGCTGGTTCTAGGGGCCGGTGGTTGTCGCCGGCATGCTGTATGGCTGCCTGGGAGTGCGGTTATGGCGTTTGACGTGCGGGGGCGACGCATTGGAGGCGATGGTGGGTGCTTACGGCGAGCTGTATTGCTGCTGCGTCGTGCTAGCGGCGGTCGTGAACGTGTGAGCTGGGTTCTAGGGGCCGGTGGTTGTCGCCGGCATGCTGTATGGCTGCCTGGGAGTGCGGTTATGGCGTTTGACGTGCGTGGGGCGACGTGTGCGCATTGGAGGCGATGGTGGGTGCTTACGGCGAGCTGTATTGCTGCTGCGTCGTGCTAGCGGCGGTCGTGAACGTGTGAGCTGGGTTCTAGGGGCCGGTGGTTGTCGCCGGCATGCTGTATGGCTGCCTGGGAGTGCGGTTATGGCGTTTGACGTGCGTGGGGCGACGTGCGCATTTGAGGCGATGGTGGGTGCTTACGGCGAGCTGTATTGCTGCTGCGTCGTGCTAGCGGCGGTCGTGAACGTGTGAGCTGGGTTCTAGGGGCCGGTGGTTGTCGCCGGCATGCTGTATGGCTGCCTGGGAGTGCGGTTATGGCGTTTGACGTGCGTGGGGCGACGTGTGCGCATTGAGGCGATGGTGGGTGCTTGGCGAGCTGTATTGCTGCTGCGTCGTGCTAGCGGCGGTCGTGAACGTGTGAGCTGGGTTCTAGGGGCCGGTGGTTGTCGCCGGCATGCTGTATGGCTGCCTGGGAGTGCGGTTATGGCGTTTGACGTGCGGGCGACGTGTGCGCATTGAGGCGATGGTGGGTGCTTACGGCGAGCTGTATTGCTGCTGCGTCGTGCTAGCGGCGGTCGTGAACGTGTGAGCTGGGTTCTAGGGGCCGGTGGTTGTCGCCGGCATGCTGTATGGCTGCCTGGGAGTGCGGTTATGGCGTTTGACGGGGCGACGTGTGCGCATTGAGGCGATGGTGGGTGCTTACGGCGAGCTGTATTGCTGCTGCGTCGTGCTAGCGGCGGTCGTGAACGTGTGAGCTGGGTTCTAGGGGCCGGTGGTTGTCGCCGGCATGCTGTATGGCTGCCTGGGAGTGCGGTTATGGCGTTTGACGTGCGTGGGCGACGTGTGCGCATTGAGGCGATGGTGGGTGCTTACGGCGAGCTGTATTGCTGCGTCGTGCTAGCGGCGGTCGTGAACGTGTGAGCTGGGTTCTAGGGGCCGGTGGTTGTCGCCGGCATGCTGTATGGCTGCCTGGGAGTGCGGTTATGGCGTTTGACGTGGGGCGACGTGTGCGCATTGAGGCGATGGTGGGTGCTTACGGCGAGCTGTATTGCTGCTGCGTCGTGCTAGCGGTCGTGAACGTGTGAGCTGGGTTCTAGGGGCCGGTGGTTGTCGCCGGCATGCTGTATGGCTGCCTGGGAGTGCGGTTATGGCGTTTGACGTGCGTGGGGCGACGTGCGCATTGGAGGCGATGGTGGGTGCTTACGGCGAGCTGTATTGCTGCTGCGTCGTGCTAGCGGCGGTCGTGAACGTGATGTTAGGGCCGGTGGTTGTCGCCGGCATGCTGTATGGCTGCCTGGGAGTGCGGTTATGGCGTTTGACGTGCGTGGGGCGACGTGTGCGCATTGAGGCGATGGTGGGTGCTTACGGCGAGCTGTATTGCTGCTGCGTCGTGCTAGCGGCGGTCGTGAACGTGAGCTGGGTTCTAGGGGCCGGTGGTTGTCGCCGGCATGCTGTATGGCTGCCTGGAGTGCGGTGCGTTTGACGTGCGGGGCGACGTGTGCGCATTGAGGCGATGGTGGGTGCTTACGGCGAGCTGTATTGCTGCTGCGTCGTGCTAGCGGCGGTCGTGAACGTGTGAGCTGGGTTCTAGGGGCCGGTTGTCGCCGGCATGCTGTATGGCTGCCTGGGAGTGCGGTTATGGCGTTTGACGCGGGGCGACGTGTGCGCATTGAGGCGATGGTGGGTGCTTACGGCGAGCTGTATTGCTGCTGCGTCGTGCTAGCGGCGGTCGTGAACGTGTGAGCTGGGTTCTAGGGGCCGGTGGTTGTCGCCGGCATGCTGTATGGCTGCCTGGGAGTGCGGTTATGGCGTTTGACGTGGGGCGACGTGTGCGCATTGGAGGCGATGGTGGGTGCTTACGGCGAGCTGTATTGCTGCTGCGTCGTGCTAGCGGCGGTCGTGAACGTGTGAGCTGGTTCTAGGGGCCGGTGGTTGTCGCCGGCATGCTGTATGGCTGCCTGGGAGTGCGGTTATGGCGTTTGACGCGTGGGGCGACGTGTGCGCATTGAGGCGATGGTGGGTGCTTACGGCGAGCTGTATTGCTGCGTCGTGCTAGCGGCGGTCGTGAACGTGAGCTGGGTTCTAGGGGCCGGTGGTTGTCGCCGGCATGCTGTATGGCTGCCTGGGAGTGCGGTTATGGCGTTTGACGCGTGCGACGTGTGCGCATTGGAGGCGATGGTGGGTGCTTACGGCGAGCTGTATTGCTGCTGCGTCGTGCTAGCGGCGGTCGTGAACGTGTGAGCTGGGTTCTAGGGGCCGGTGGTTGTCGCCGGCATGCTGTATGGCTGCCTGGGAGTGCGGTTATGGCGTTTGACGTGCGTGGGGCGACGTGCGCATTGAGGCGATGGTGGGTGCTTACGGCGAGCTGTATTGCTGCTGCGTCGTGCTAGCGGCGGTCGTGAACGTGTGAGCTGGGTTCTAGGGGCCGGTGGTTGTCGCCGGCATGCTGTATGGCTGCCTGGGAGTGCGGTTATGGCGTTTGACGTGCGTGGGGCGACGTGTGCATTGAGGCGATGGTGGGTGCTTACGGCGAGCTGTATTGCTGCTGCGTCGTGCTAGCGGCGGTCGTGAACGTGTGAGCTGGGTTCTAGGGGCCGGTGGTTGTCGCCGGCATGCTGTATGGCTGCCTGGGAGTGCGGTTATGGCGTTTGACGTGCGGGGCGACGTGTGCGCATTGAGGCGATGGTGGGTGCTTACGGCGAGCTGTATTGCTGCTGCGTCGTGCTAGCGGCGGTCGTGAACGTGTGAGCTGGGTTCTAGGGGCCGGTGGTTGTCGCCGGCATGCTGTATGGCTGCCTGGGAGTGCGGTTATGGCGTTTGACGTGCGTGTGCGCATTGGAGGCGATGGTGGGTGCTTACGGCGAGCTGTATTGCTGCTGCGTCGTGCTAGCGGCGGTCGTGAACGTGTGAGCTGGGTTCTAGGGGCCGGTGGTTGTCGCCGGCATGCTGTATGGCTGCCTGGGAGTGTGGCGGTTTGACGTGCGTGGGCGACGTGTGCGCATTGGAGGCGATGGTGGGTGCTTACGGCGAGCTGTATTGCTGCTGCGTCGTGCTAGCGGCGGTCGTGAACGTGTGAGCTGGGTTCTAGGGGCCGGTGGTTGTCGCCGGCATGCTGTATGGCTGCCTGGGAGTGCGGTTATGGCGTTTGACGTGGGGCGACGCATTTGAGGCGATGGTGGGTGCTTACGGCGAGCTGTATTGCTGCTGCGTCGTGCTAGCGGCGGTCGTGAACGTGAGCTGGGTTCGGGCCGGTGGTTGTCGCCGGCATGCTGTATGGCTGCCTGGGAGTGCGGTTATGGCGTTTGACGCGGGGCGACGTGCGCATTGAGGCGATGGTGGGTGCTTACGGCGAGCTGTATTGCTGCTGCGTCGTGCTAGCGGCGGTCGTGAACGTGTGAGCTGGGTTCTAGGGGCCGGTGGTTGTCGCCGGCATGCTGTATGGCTGCCTGGGAGTGCGGTTATGGCGTTTGACGTGCGTGGGGCGACGTGTGCGCATTGGAGGCGATGGTGGGTGCTTACGGCGAGCTGTATTGCTGCTGCGTCGTGCTAGCGGCGGTCGTGAACGTGTGAGCTGGGTTCTAGGGGCCGGTGGTTGTCGCCGGCATGCTGTATGGCTGCCTGGGAGTGCGGTTATGGCGTTTGACGTGCGGGGCGACGTGTGCGCATTGGAGGCGATGGTGGGTGCTTACGGCGAGCTGTATTGCTGCTGCGTCGTGCTAGCGGCGGTCGTGAACGTGTGAGCTGGGTTCTAGGGGCCGGTGGTTGTCGCCGGCATGCTGTATGGCTGCCTGGCGGTTATGGCGTTTGACGTGGGGGCGACGTGTGCGCATTGGAGGCGTGGGTGCTTACGGCGAGCTGTATTGCTGCTGCGTCGTGCTAGCGGCGGTCGTGAACGTGTGAGCTGGGTTCTAGGGGCCGGTTGTCGCCGGCATGCTGTATGGCTGCCTGGGAGTGCGGTTATGGCGTTTGACGTGGGGCGACGTGTGCGCATGGAGGCGATGGTGGGTGCTTACGGCGAGCTGTATTGCTGCTGCGTCGCTAGCGGCGGTCGTGAACGTGAGCTGGGTTCTAGGGGGGTGGTTGTCGCCGGCATGCTGTATGGCTGCCTGGGAGTGCGGTTATGGCGTTTGACGTGGGGCGACGTGTGCGCATTGGAGGCGATGGTGGGTGCTTACGGCGAGCTGTATTGCTGCTGCGTCGTGCTAGCGGCGGTCGTGAACGTGTGAGCTGGGTTCTAGGGGCCGGTGGTCGCCGGCATGCTGTATGGCTGCCTGGGAGTGCGGTTATGGCGTTTGACGTGTGGGGGCGACGTGCGCATTGGAGGCGATGGTGGGTGCTTACGGCGAGCTGTATTGCTGCTGCGTCGTGCTAGCGGCGGTCGTGAACGTGAGCTGGGTTCTAGGGGCCGGTGGTTGTCGCCGGCATGCTGTATGGCTGCCTGGGGCGGTTGGCGGCGTTTGACGTGGGGCGACGTGCGCATTGAGGCGATGGTGGGTGCTTACGGCGAGCTGTATTGCTGCTGCGTCGTGCTAGCGGCGGTCGTGAACGTGTGAGCTGGGTTCTAGGGGCCGGTGGTTGTCGCCGGCATGCTGTATGGCTGCCTGGGAGTGCGGTTATGGCGTTTGACGTGCGGGGCGACGTGTGCGCATTGAGGCGATGGTGGGTGCTTACGGCGAGCTGTATTGCTGCTGCGTCGTGCTAGCGGCGGTCGTGAACGTGTGAGCTGGGTTCTAGGGGCCGGTGGTTGTCGCCGGCATGCTGTATGGCTGCCTGGGAGTGCGGTTATGGCGTTTGACGTGCGTGGGGCGACGTGTGCGCATTGAGGCGATGGTGGGTGCTTACGGCGAGCTGTATTGCTGCTGCGTCGTGCTAGCGGCGGTCGTGAACGTGAGCTGGGTTCTAGGGGCTGGTTGTCGCCGGCATGCTGTATGGCTGCCTGGGAGTGCGGTTATGGCGTTTGACGTGGGGCGACGTGTGCGCATTGGAGGCGATGGTGGGTGCTTACGGCGAGCTGTATTGCTGCGTCGTGCTAGCGGCGGTCGTGAACGTGTGAGCTGGGTTCTAGGGGCCGGTGGTTGTCGCCGGCATGCTGTATGGCTGCCTGGGAGTGCGGTTATGGCGTTTGGACGTTACGTGTGCGCATTGGAGGCGATGGTGGGTGCTTACGGCGAGCTGTATTGCTGCTGCGTCGTGCTAGCGGCGGTCGTGAACGTGAGCTGGGTTCTAGGGGCCGGTGGTTGTCGCCGGCATGCTGTATGGCTGCCTGGGAGTGCGGTTATGGCGTTTGACGTGGGCGACGTGTGCGCATTGAGGCGATGGTGGGTGCTTACGGCGAGCTGTATTGCTGCTGCGTCGCTAGCGGCGGTCGTGAACGTGTGAGCTGGGTTCTAGGGGCCGGTGGTTGTCGCCGGCATGCTGTATGGCTGCCTGGGAGTGCGGTTATGGCGTTTGACGTGTGGGGCGACGTGTGCGCATTGGAGGCGATGGTGGGTGCTTACGGCGAGCTGTATTGCTGCTGCGTCGTGCTAGCGGCGGTCGTGAACGTGAGCTGGGTTCTAGGGGCCGGTGGTTGTCGCCGGCATGCTGTATGGCTGCCTGGGAGTGCGGTTATGGCGTTTGACGTGCGTGGGGCGACGTGTGCGCATTGGAGGCGATGGTGGGTGCTTACGGCGAGCTGTATTGCTGCTGCGTCGTGCTAGCGGCGGTCGTGAACGTGTGAGCTGGGTTCTAGGGGCCGGTGGTTGTCGCCGGCATGCTGTATGGCTGCCTGGGAGTGCGGTTATGGCGTTTGACGTGTGGGGCGACGTGCGCATTGGAGGCGATGGTGGGTGCTTACGGCGAGCTGTATTGCTGCTGCGTCGTGCTAGCGGCGGTCGTGAACGTGTGAGCTGGGTTCTAGGGGCCGGTGGTTGTCGCCGGCATGCTGTATGGCTGCCTGGGAGTGCGGTTATGGCGTTTGACGTGCGTGGGGCGACGTGCGCATTGGAGGCGATGGTGGGTGCTTACGGCGAGCTGTATTGCTGCTGCGTCGTGCTAGCGGCGGTCGTGAACGTGTGAGCTGGGTTCTAGGGGCCGGTTGTCGCCGGCATGCTGTATGGCTGCCTGGGAGTGCGGTTATGGCGTTTGACGTGCGGGGCGACGTGTGCGCATTGAGGCGATGGTGGGTGCTTACGGCGAGCTGTATTGCTGCTGCGTCGTGCTAGCGGCGGTCGTGAACGTGAGCTGGGTTCTAGGGGCCGGTGGTGTCGCCGGCATGCTGTATGGCTGCCTGGGAGTGCGGTTATGGCGTTTGACGTGCGTGGGGCGACGTGCGCATTGAGGCGATGGTGGGTGCTTACGGCGAGCTGTATTGCTGCTGCGTCGTGCTAGCGGCGGTCGTGAACGTGTGAGCTGGGTTCTAGGGGCCGGTGGTTGTCGCCGGCATGCTGTATGGCTGCCTGGGAGTGCGGTTATGGCGTTTGACGTGGGGCGACGTGTGCGCATTGAGGCGATGGTGGGTGCTTACGGCGAGCTGTATTGCTGCTGCGTCGTGCTAGCGGCGGTCGTGAACGTGTGAGCTGGGTTCTAGGGGTTGTCGCCGGCATGCTGTATGGCTGCCTGGGAGTGCGGTTATGGCGTTTGACGTGCGGGGCGACGTGTGCGCATTGGAGGCGATGGTGGGTGCTTACGGCGAGCTGTATTGCTGCTGCGTCGTGCTAGCGGCGGTCGTGAACGTGTGAGCTGGGTTCTAGGGGCCGGTGGTTGTCGCCGGCATGCTGTATGGCTGCCTGGGAGTGCGGTTATGGCGTTTGACGTGCGTGGGGCGACGTGCGCATTGAGGCGATGGTGGGTGCTTACGGCGAGCTGTATTGCTGCTGCGTCGTGCTAGCGGCGGTCGTGAACGTGAGCTGGGTTCTAGGGGCTGGTTGTCGCCGGCATGCTGTATGGCTGCCTGGGAGTGCGGTTATGGCGTTTGACGTGGGGCGACGTGTGCGCATTGGAGGCGATGGTGGGTGCTTACGGCGAGCTGTATTGCTGCTGCGTCGTGCTAGCGGCGGTCGTGAACGTGTGAGCTGGGTTCTAGGGGCCGGTGGTTGTCGCCGGCATGCTGTATGGCTGCCTGGGAGTGCGGTTATGGCGTTTGACGTGGGGCGACGTGCGCATTGAGGCGATGGTGGGTGCTTACGGCGAGCTGTATTGCTGCTGCGTCGTGCTAGCGGCGGTCGTGAACGTGTGAGCTGGGTTCTAGGGGCCGGTGGTTGTCGCCGGCATGCTGTATGGCTGCCTGGGAGTGCGGCGTTTGACGTGTGGGGCGACGTGCGCATTGGAGGCGATGGTGGGTGCTTACGGCGAGCTGTATTGCTGCTGCGTCGTGCTAGCGGCGGTCGTGAACGTGTGAGCTGGGTTCTAGGGGCCGGTGGTTGTCGCCGGCATGCTGTATGGCTGCCTGGGAGTGCGGTTATGGCGTTTGACGCGTGGGGCGACGTGCGCATTGGAGGCGATGGTGGGTGCTTACGGCGAGCTGTATTGCTGCTGCGTCGTGCTAGCGGCGGTCGTGAACGTGTGAGCTGGGTTCTAGGGGCCGGTGGTTGTCGCCGGCATGCTGTATGGCTGCCTGGGAGTGCGGTTATGGCGTTTGACGTGCGTGGGGCGACGTGTGCGCATTGAGGCGATGGTGGGTGCTTACGGCGAGCTGTATTGCTGCTGCGTCGTGCTAGCGGCGGTCGTGAACGTGTGAGCTGGGTTCTAGGGGCCGGTGGTTGTCGCCGGCATGCTGTATGGCTGCCTGGGAGTGCGGTTATGGCGGCGTTTGACGTGGGGCGTGCGCATTGGAGGCGATGGTGGGTGCTTACGGCGAGCTGTATTGCTGCTGCGTCGTGCTAGCGGCGGTCGTGAACGTGTGAGCTGGGTTCTAGGGGCCGGTGGTTGTCGCCGGCATGCTGTATGGCTGCCTGGGAGTGCGGTTATGGCGTTTGACGTGCGTGGGCGACGTGTGCGCATTGGAGGCGATGGTGGGTGCTTACGGCGAGCTGTATTGCTGCTGCGTCGTGCTAGCGGCGGTCGTGAACGTGTGAGCTGGGTTCTAGGGGCCGGTGGTTGTCGCCGGCATGCTGTATGGCTGCCTGGGAGTGCGGTTATGGCGTTTGACGTGCGTGGGGCGACGTGTGCGCATTGGAGGCGATGGTGGGTGCTTACGGCGAGCTGTATTGCTGCGTCGTGCTAGCGGCGGTCGTGAACGTGAGCTGGGTTCTAGGGGCCGGTGGTTGTCGCCGGCATGCTGTATGGCTGCCTGGGAGTGCGGTTATGGCGTTTGACGCGTGGGGCGACGTGTGCGCATTGGAGGCGATGGTGGGTGCTTACGGCGAGCTGTATTGCTGCTGCGTCGTGCTAGCGGCGGTCGTGAACGTGTGAGCTGGGTTCTAGGGGCCGGTGGTTGTCGCCGGCATGCTGTATGGCTGCCTGGGAGTGCGGCGGTTTGACGTGCGTGGGGCGACGTGTGCGCATTGGAGGCGATGGTGGGTGCTTACGGCGAGCTGTATTGCTGCTGCGTCGTGCTAGCGGCGGTCGTGAACGTGTGAGCTGGGTTCTAGGGGCCGGTGGTTGTCGCCGGCATGCTGTATGGCTGCCTGGGAGTGCGGTTATGGCGTTTGACGTGCGGGGCGACGTGTGCGCATTGAGGCGATGGTGGGTGCTTACGGCGAGCTGTATTGCTGCTGCGTCGTGCTAGCGGCGGTCGTGAACGTGTGAGCTGGGTTCTAGGGGCCGGTGGTTGTCGCCGGCATGCTGTATGGCTGCCTGGGAGTGCGGTTATGGCGTTTGACGTGGGGCGACGTGTGCGCATTGGAGGCGATGGTGGGTGCTTACGGCGAGCTGTATTGCTGCTGCGTCGTGCTAGCGGCGGTCGTGAACGTGTGAGCTGGGTTCTAGGGGCCGGTGGTTGTCGCCGGCATGCTGTATGGCTGCCTGGGAGTGCGGTTATGGCGTTTGACGTGCGTGGGGCGACGTGTGCGCATTGAGGCGATGGTGGGTGCTTACGGCGAGCTGTATTGCTGCGTCGTGCTAGCGGCGGTCGTGAACGTGTGAGCTGGGTTCTAGGGGCCGGTGGTTGTCGCCGGCATGCTGTATGGCTGCCTGGGAGTGCGGTTATGGCGTTTGACGTGCGTGGCGACGTGTGCGCATTGAGGCGATGGTGGGTGCTTACGGCGAGCTGTATTGCTGCTGCGTCGTGCTAGCGGCGGTCGTGAACGTGTGAGCTGGGTTCTAGGGGCCGGTGGTTGTCGCCGGCATGCTGTATGGCTGCCTGGGAGTGCGGTTATGGCGTTTGACGTGCGTGTGCGCATTGGAGGCGATGGTGGGTGCTTACGGCGAGCTGTATTGCTGCTGCGTCGTGCTAGCGGCGGTCGTGAACGTGAGCTGGGTTCTAGGGGCCGGTGGTTGTCGCCGGCATGCTGTATGGCTGCCTGGGAGTGCGGTTATGGCGTTTGACGTGCGGGGCGACGTGTGCGCATTGGAGGCGATGGTGGGTGCTTACGGCGAGCTGTATTGCTGCTGCGTCGTGCTAGCGGCGGTCGTGAACGTGTGAGCTGGGTTCTAGGGGCCGGTGGTTGTCGCCGGCATGCTGTATGGCTGCCTGGGAGTGCGGTTATGGCGTTTGACGTGCGGGGCGACGTGTGCGCATTGGAGGCGATGGTGGGTGCTTACGGCGAGCTGTATTGCTGCTGCGTCGTGCTAGCGGCGGTCGTGAACGTGTGAGCTGGGTTCTAGGGGCCGGTGGTTGTCGCCGGCATGCTGTATGGCTGCCTGGGAGTGCGGTTATGGCGTTTGACGTGCGTGGGGCGACGTGTGCGCATTGGAGGCGATGGTGGGTGCTTACGGCGAGCTGTATTGCTGCTGCGTCGTGCTAGCGGCGGTCGTGAACGTGTGAGCTGGGTTCTAGGGGCCGGTGGTTGTCGCCGGCATGCTGTATGGCTGCCTGGGAGTGCGGTTATGGCGTTTGACGTGCGTGGGGCGACGTGTGCGCATTGGAGGCGATGGTGGGTGCTTACGGCGAGCTGTATTGCTGCTGCGTCGTGCTAGCGGCGGTCGTGAACGTGTGAGCTGGGTTCTAGGGGCCGGTGGTTGTCGCCGGCATGCTGTATGGCTGCCTGGGAGTGCGGTTATGGCGTTTGACGCGTGGGGCGACGTGTGCGCATTGGAGGCGATGGTGGGTGCTTACGGCGAGCTGTATTGCTGCTGCGTCGTGCTAGCGGCGGTCGTGAACGTGTGAGCTGGGTTCTAGGGGCCGGTGGTTGTCGCCGGCATGCTGTATGGCTGCCTGGGAGTGCGGTTATGGCGTTTGACGTGCGTGGGGCGACGTGTGCGCATTGGAGGCGATGGTGGGTGCTTACGGCGAGCTGTATTGCTGCTGCGTCGTGCTAGCGGCGGTCGTGAACGTGTGAGCTGGGTTCTAGGGGCCGGTGGTTGTCGCCGGCATGCTGTATGGCTGCCTGGGAGTGCGGTTATGGCGTTTGACGTGCGTGGGGCGACGTGTGCGCATTGAGGCGATGGTGGGTGCTTACGGCGAGCTGTATTGCTGCTGCGTCGTGCTAGCGGCGGTCGTGAACGTGTGAGCTGGGTTCTAGGGGCCGGTGGTTGTCGCCGGCATGCTGTATGGCTGCCTGGGAGTGCGGTTATGGCGTTTGACGTGCGTGGGGCGACGTGTGCGCATTGAGGCGATGGTGGGTGCTTACGGCGAGCTGTATTGCTGCTGCGTCGTGCTAGCGGCGGTCGTGAACGTGTGAGCTGGGTTCTAGGGGCCGGTGGTTGTCGCCGGCATGCTGTATGGCTGCCTGGGAGTGCGGTTATGGCGTTTGACGTGCGTGGGGCGACGTGTGCGCATTGGAGGCGATGGTGGGTGCTTACGGCGAGCTGTATTGCTGCTGCGTCGTGCTAGCGGCGGTCGTGAACGTGTGAGCTGGGTTCTAGGGGCCGGTGGTTGTCGCCGGCATGCTGTATGGCTGCCTGGGAGTGCGGCTATGGCGTTTGGACGTGTGGGGCGACGTGCGCATTGGAGGCGATGGTGGGTGCTTACGGCGAGCTGTATTGCTGCTGCGTCGTGCTAGCGGCGGTCGTGAACGTGAGCTGGGTTCTAGGGGCCGGTGGTTGTCGCCGGCATGCTGTATGGCTGCCTGGGAGTGCGGTTATGGCGTTTGACGTGCGTGGGGCGACGTGTGCGCATTGGAGGCGATGGTGGGTGCTTACGGCGAGCTGTATTGCTGCTGCGTCGTGCTAGCGGCGGTCGTGAACGTGTGAGCTGGGTTCTAGGGGCCGGTGGTTGTCGCCGGCATGCTGTATGGCTGCCTGGGAGTGCGGTTATGGCGTTTGACGTGCGTGGGGCGACGTGTGCGCATTGGAGGCGATGGTGGGTGCTTACGGCGAGCTGTATTGCTGCTGCGTCGTGCTAGCGGCGGTCGTGAACGTGTGAGCTGGGTTCTAGGGGCCGGTGGTTGTCGCCGGCATGCTGTATGGCTGCCTGGGAGTGCGGTTATGGCGTTTGACGTGCGTGGGGCGACGTGTGCGCATTGGAGGCGATGGTGGGTGCTTACGGCGAGCTGTATTGCTGCTGCGTCGTGCTAGCGGCGGTCGTGAACGTGTGAGCTGGGTTCTAGGGGCCGGTGGTTGTCGCCGGCATGCTGTATGGCTGCCTGGGAGTGCGGTTATGGCGTTTGACGCGCGCGGGGCGACGTGTGCGCATTGGAGGCGATGGTGGGTGCTTACGGCGAGCTGTATTGCTGCTGCGTCGTGCTAGCGGCGGTCGTGAACGTGTGAGCTGGGTTCTAGGGGCCGGTGGTTGTCGCCGGCATGCTGTATGGCTGCCTGGGAGTGCGGCTATGGCGTTTGACGTTGGGGCGGCGTGTGCGCATTGGAGGCGATGGTGGGTGCTTACGGCGAGCTGTATTGCTGCTGTGTCGTGCTAGCGGCGGTCGTTAACGTGTATACAGGGTTCTAGGGGTCGGTCGGTGTCGCCGGCATGCTGTATGGCTGTCTGGGAGTGCGGCTATGGCGTTTGGACGTGCTGGGGCGATGTGCGCATTGGAGGCGCTGGTGGGTGCTTACGGCGAGCTGTATTGCTGCTGTGTCGTGCTAGCGGCGGTCGTGAACGTGTATACAGGGTTCTAGGGGTCGGTCGGTGTCGCCGGCATGCTGTATGGCTGTCTGGGAGTGGCGGCTATGGCGTTTGGACGTGCTGGGGGCGATGTGTGCGCATTGGAGGCGCTGGTGGGTGCTTGCAGCGAGCTGTATTTCTGCTGTGTCGTGCTAGCGGCGGTCGTGAACGTGTGAGCTGGGTTCTAGGGGTCGGTGGGTGTCGCCGGCATGCTGTATGGCTGCCTGGGAGTGGCGGCTATGGCGTTTGGACGTGCCCAAGTCCCAAGTTGATGTATATTGGGCGACATGCATGGCCCTCCACTTCCACTAGAGATCGTCTCTCCAGGAAGATCTGGAACTACGTGTGGAATGCCAAGTTCTCTGAAACAGTGAGCGGTGTACGGGCGTGGCTGGACGCGGATTTGGCTGGATTACCTAGGACGCATGGGGGCTTAGCGATATCGGATTTACGAACCGAACTAATGGCCATGGCGACCACTACCTTATCCAACTGGAGTCTCCACGGGACCTGGAAACCCCCGTCGTTGGGGACATTCTGATTGCTGGCGCACCTGGATCGTCAGCAGTGTATTTAACACCGCAAAGTTGGGCGGCGTCACGGTCAAGACCACTTTGGGGTAAATCTATGTGGACTTCAGGCATCTGGCTAGTCAAGAAGTTTGGCGGACAAAACGAACCACGAGACGGTCGATCATGGTGAAGGCGCTTTTCACACTTTAGAAAACTTTCCTGGACTTCATCTGGACTGGGATGATTGTCAGATGGAGCATGATGGAAGTGCAGTACGAGGTTCTGTGTGTCTCCTCATTCGGCAGGAAGAAAGCGCGCGACGCAGGACAAAGCTGCCTGGAATGGCTGTCTTATGTGCCGCTGGCCGACCTCGTGGCGTATAACGCGTCTGGTGAACGCTTTGTGGCTCAAATGGAGATTCCTTTGCTCGACTTCCTGGTTGTAGACTTAAAGAGGCCATGCATTGGACGGCGCATGGTCAAGGGTAGATTACGTTCGCTGCTCTTGCTCGTCGGAGAGCGGTCACGCAGCCGTACAAGGTACAGTTTGCGTGGTTGGCCAAGATCGTTGTCCTCAATTACCCAAAACATTTTCACCAGGTTGTGGCTCAAGACGCAGTTCGGTTATTTGCTTCACAGACAGGCACTCCTCCCACTCTCGCTGTGATTGACGGTGACATTTTGGGGACATCGGCAATGTTTGAAGAGTCAGGCGGACATACAACGGCGACTAGCTGCGGCGGCGGGCTCTGCTGTCTCCCTTCACTATGTACATCCACACCCTCGTGTGGGAAGGCTGATTTGCCTTTGGGTGGGCGGACGCAGATGGTCGCAGTCCCGGACATATTACAAACGGGTAATTCAAGGGAAAATCAGGGCGAAGGGCCTTGTCAAGCGAGACGGGAAACTCTCCCGTTGGAGGGCACAGAGCCGAAAGGCTGCAGAGGGGCTGGAGGACCTGGAGTGGAAGGGGTTACGGCGTTTGGTCAGCCTCGGTCCCTGGGGGGGAACAAACTCTGATCAGGCTCAAAATCCACGCGTTCTCGCTGTACGATGTGGCGCACGCGCGCATTGGGTGCCCTCATGCGCAGTGCATCCGTTTGGGTACTGTGGAGGCTCATCATGTTTTCTGGGCTTGCCCAGCGGCGACCACAACTACGCCATGCTTTTCTCGGACGGTGGAAGTCGCTGGGATTGCCGTTGACTTCCATCGAACACGACGTGTTTGCGCTGCGTCTCAGACAAATACCGCCCGCGATATGATCCCTCAAGGACGCGATGTTTCCCTGGTTGGGATTCCAAGACAACGCAAAGCTGGAGACCGGAATTGAGCGGACACTGGACAACTGCTGGAGATTGGGAGCTGCTATTTACTTTCAAGTTGACTGGCTGTGGAGGGTGGCGTACTTCGATGACCTCAACGAGGTAGTCTCGGATCATCATATTTCAAGGTTTACTACGAGACTGCAGCATGGAAACAACATCGTCCACCAAAACCTTGGTACAGGGATGCAACAGGATACGATGCGACGTGCGGCACAAGTCTGTCGTCAAGCGCTGCTCCAACGGGCTGTCGTGACCCCAACGGAGATTTGACGGGAAACACCCGCTACCTTTTATTTTTTTGATGGAGGGTCTCGAGGGAACCCCGGGCATGGAGGCAGCGGAGCCATGGTGGCGAGGAGTGGTGCCAACATCACTGGGTTACAGGTTTGCTGGCGCGCGAGCATGCCATACTCTGCCAGAATGACTACCAACAACTTAGCGGAGAACTTAGGCCTTCATATAGGCCTACAAGCGTGCGCACGGCACAATGGATGCCTCTTCATGTAATAGGCGACAGTCAGATGATCATCCGCCAACAGCGAACACGGAGGCCGCCCCATGCTGGACATCTCAAAGCAGTATACTGGAAAAGCCGCCGGTTGGCGGACACGCTACAAGTTGTGTCGTGGAGACATCATCTACGCGACTACAACAAACCTGCGGACGCCTTAGCGAACATTGCGATGGATGCAAGATGCAGTCGGCAATGTGATCCCAGCATGGGATTTATGCATGGGGTGCGTTGGGACACTGCACTAAAACACGCAGCCAGAGATGTTGGGCACTGGCTGGCGACCAAACTCGATGAGGACCATTCGTGGTCCGGGGATGGAGCAGTGTAGCTGCAACGGGGGCCTAGCGGATACGTATTATACAACAAGAGGCTAATGCAGTCCGCAACACAGGGGCGGGGACAGGCACGGACATAGGAAGTCGTTAGTAGCGCTAAATGACATCAATGTACTTAACTCAAAAACGAAACGATGATGAAGATCCAGGAATTGGTGTTGATGGTGTGGCGACTCTATCTCTTTGGAGCGAGTATCTTGACGCGGTGTTTCAAAATTACGAAATTGATACTACTTATGCTGAGGCCGACGTAGAGTCATCTAGAGCTAGCAGAGAACTAGTCCAAAACGTGGTGAACGACAACAACCTTGAAGCAATCCCTGCAGCGGTCTTTCACGAATTTCCTCAAGAGAATGTGCCAACCTTCCTCGGCAAGGAAAGTTGTTGGGGTTTCGGACCCAGAAAGCAACGCTGGCAGAACTGTTCGGGTGAGTGTTGCGGAAGACTTGTTGAATTCGTCAAGCACGGTAACTGTGGTCATGTCGCGCACGGCAACGCAGAAGACAAGTAGTTAAATTTACGCTAGGCACCGCTAGCAGCAAGTAGGATACGTGTATGTGTGGATCAGTTGCATTGGTAGCTGTATCTTAAGAAAAGAAAATGCACGTAGCTTTGGTTTTGATATTCTGTGCTTCTTGCGGAGTTCTCTACTACCACTTGATGTCACAGCTAGCAAAACGATACTACATGTAGACGCGCACGTACCGGCGAATGCACCGGATATTTGTTCACACAAGATTGCAAAGACGGCAACCGGCGACGCCAACTGTAGCTCCTCCGTCGTACCATGCAACAGGCGGTGCTCACACTTGGCCACCTCGACGTTATATATAAATGAGCACCGCAGCGTCAGCTCCAGCTCCGTGGTGTAGCGGTACACGTCCTACATGATGTCGCTCGTCGCGTAGCCCTTGAGCTTCTGCATCTCAGCGCACTTGAACACGGCCGTGGGGAAGCTCCCGTTGAAGAGCCACTGGCCCATGGCCTCTATGTCCTTCGGCAGCGCGTTGTCGGAGTACAGGTATGTGTAGGTCTCGTTGACGGCGTCGGAAGCCATGGAGGTGGCCTGTAGGATACTGAGGATGCGTCGCATGCCGCCCTGAGCAAGCGAAGAATGACCTTGAAGCCATCATTCGTCATGTTCAACCTAACCGGCAGCACAGCAACTACGAGGTAGGTTAGCACTTAATGAGTAAGTTGAATAGACAGCGTAGAATGTGACAGCTGTTGCTGCGGCGGCGTACCTTTTCTGCTGCGTGATGAGCTAGATTAAAGGTCGGTACTTGGCTTTCGTTGCGCGACGCAAAGTGGGCGCGCGTGCAGCGCGACTGTGGTGCCGGGAGGATCTTGCTGATGCAGTCGTGTAGGAGGCAGAAGCGCGCGTTCTTAGTGCACATGTACTCCTCGATGACGCGGTGCAGCGAGAACTGGTCGTGGAGTCGGCGTCGTACAGGATGCTTGGCTGGCGGTCTGGCTGAAGACGCAAACTCCTTGGTCTGGTTGCGCACCACTTCGATGCTACGGTCGTTCGACACATTGAGCTCCAGGGCCATGAAGCCGTAGATCATGTCGTTCAGCCGCCGCGCCGCTGCGATGATCGTGAATTTCCTGGCGGCGCAGAGCTCGAAATGGACGCGATGCGGGTGCGTGAAGTCAGTTTTTTTTTTCCTTTTGGTACATATTACATAGAACATTTGGCCGTTACTGGAGATAGAGTTGTTGTGTCACGGCAAAAGGCGGAAGAGACCTTATCTTCGAAGATTTAATTCCCGTATGCGACATGCCAATCAGAAAATAGCCCAATTTACGGACGGGTTAACGGCTCCACTATAGGCGCTCTAGTATGACAAATCCAGCCCAGATCGCTAACAAATTCTAAACCACGAGAATGGCGGGTGGCTATCCACCAAAGCACTCTATAGGAAGATAACTCGCAGCTTACCTCTGGCCTCCAGAAGGAAAATTAATAATATATGCTAACATAATATTACGGGTAAAATTCGTTTGTTACATTAAATCGTGCTTGGCTTAATCGCCACAATTAGCTCGGCAAAAAAATGACTCAAAGCACAATAAATGGGAGTCATGATTCACACCCCTGATTTTTGTTTCCCACCCCGGATGTACCACTAAAATGGTACAACGTTTCTATTTGGTACTTTGTTTCTATCAGCGACCTCGCAGCGCCGCACTTACCTGAGGAACACCAAGAGCGATGTGGAACCCCTAGCGGAATCGCCCTCGACGAACACGCTAAATCATCGTATCATACATTATTGCGTTGTTATGGTAGCTCCTGGCCACGTCGGCCGGTTAATAGCACATAGTGAAATAGTATTTTTTTGATACTATTCGTATCGCTTTTTTTCGCTAGTATTCACACTACTACCTAGTACTAGAATATCTATTCAAATAGTAGTATGCCTTAACCGAGAACCAAGATTAAGTACCCCGAAAAAAAAACGAAGTCACGTGTTACATGCTCAACACGCCACGATTCACGAGCAGATGTGGAGATTTCCCTGGATTATACGCAGTACAAGCAAGAACATCCAGGATGACGAACCAGAATCCAGGATAGCGGACTCCTGACCCAAGATGTAAGATGTGATTCAGGATGTTGAGTTCCATCCTAGATTCTGATCGCGTACAGCACCACTGCACAGTGAGTCCAAGTATTCCCCAAGCCGACATACAAGTTTATCAAGCCAACACCCAGTGTGACACCAAGCTATCCAGGATGGCGTGTTGACGACAGACAACGAAGATAGTGGTACTCGCTCATTGAACTTCTAAGCCTGTACCCTGTGTATTTGTGGAGTCTACGCAGTCGACGTCGCCATTCCTTTCAAGTCAAAATGGTCACGACCTACACTGAATCCAAGATATTTGACCTGAGTTATAATGAGACCAAGATAGTTCGCTGAAGATCGTAACAGAAGACTATTGAAGAACATTCCCCTATGAGAAGACAGTTTAGTTAGTTAACCCAACAAATAGCGTTTGTGTTGCACCAAAGAGAACAAGTGCCTTCGCGTCGGTCTTGACTGACATCACGGAGACGACTTGCTGAAGCGTTATTACCTGGATGGAGACGTCACGTAGGAGAAACCTACCGCGAGAGTCCGGAGGATCATCGCTGCTGAAACCTGTATTCCGGGCGAGACCAAGAGAGACGTTGGCCGTCGCTAGAACTCCACCTAATTCTAGTCCAGTTAGGTGGCGACTAGAAACTCCCTCGGCATCCTGGAGTAACCCACCTATTCCAAATCCTAGTTGGGTCGCTACTTCTGTGGTGTTTTGCCCATTTCATATTAAATGACCGATTTCCTGGAGTGCTAAGTGGTCGCAACCGTGATTCTGAACTTACGGTTGCGTAAAGCGACTGGTAACGTATTGTATTTGACTGTTTTCTTCTGAATAGAAGGTGGTGGGCTATATTGTGAGTATTTGGGCTGACTAGGTACCCAAACTAAGACTCGTGTGAGCCTAGCCGGAGTGACCCACCGTCCAAGGGTACAAAAGAATTAGTGACGGCTATTTGTATTGTGTATACTCTGTTTAATTGCATTTGTTGGTAACTAGCTGGGTTGCACTCAAGTGGGTAACATCCTGGCGAGCCTTCCATACCATCCAGACGTTCTCTCCGTAATTGAAGCATATCCTAGAAGTGGACGTGTATTTCTGTGCTTTGAGATATAACCAACATATCCGATGATAGTGCCGTTCCGTCGAAGACAAACGCGCCAACGAGGATACCACAAGATAGACACCGAAATGTTGTATGCAGCTCTGCGCAACGTAAGCACCTATGGGCCCGGTGTCACTACTTTTGTCTGCGGCTTCAGCGTGAAAAACATGTAGGAGGCGTTTTGACCTGTACCCCACCTGTGGAAACGCAGACTGCTCCAGCTACGAGCAGCCGGCGCAAGGCTTACAACTTCGACTTCAAATCTGGTATCAACTACAAGTTCCGTTTCAGTGGTTGTGCAAGTTGGGCTCTTCGGAACACGTGGGGCATTGTCCTACAATGTTTGTATGCAATGGAGCCCAAATGGACATTGTCGTTTCGAAGACGGACACACAGAAAGTGACAACGGTTTCCGTCATCGAGAGACGCCGATTCTTCAGTAACTAACCATGAGCTCGATCATGGAGCACAAGTAGATGGAGTAGATGACGATCTAAGTGTGTCGCAGTGGTAAAGCTAAATGTCAAAGCTAAATCCGCTTTCTCCAACCGCAATACTTGGTCATATTTAACAAGAACATTCGTGCACTTCGATTTGCCATGGATTCGCCACATTCCCACAGGCGTTTGGGAAAGCCAAACGCCTGCGGGAATCTGTCCATTATTGTTGAGGTGGATTTGGCCGCTGCCATTTGCGATGCAGGCCTCTTCGATTTAGGTTTTGTGTTATGAAAAAGAACGAAATGCCTAATTAGTGTTTTGGTCAGTGCTTTGTTAAAAGTAACGATTTTTTTGAAGGCGAACCAGTTTTTCATTTGGCTTCAGGCTACCACCAACATCGCATGAGGTATCCTATATATCTCTAATGTGTCGGAATAGAAATATACTCGTGTATGTGGCCCTTCTGATAGTAAAACGAAAGTCAAATACGCATAAATCGCGTCTATCCCTGAACGAGGTTGATTCCAATCAATTCCATGTGGGCCTGCAACAATGGACGAGAAAATTGCTCGTTACGAGCTGCCAGCCGATTCAGCGTTGGAAAAGCAACAACGAGCTCTTTAAGCCATCAAATGCGTCCTTTTGCGTGACAAAAATTTGGATCAGCTCTTCTGAGAAAGAGATTTTGACAGCTAACCTCCAAACCAGGCAGTTCTTTTAGCCCATAGTACTGTACTTAGTACAGCCCAGGTGGACCTGAGCTAACGACTGGGACCAACAAATACCATATGCGCACGCTACGCAGGCGCTAGTTTCACCCCATAGAAAGGTATATACATTATCAATAAAAATTGCGGCAAATTTTATTTTTGTTTGCATCAAAATTGTAATAATTATAAGTTGACGCCCAATACAATAACATACTGAATTGGTAAACCTCGGTTCCCATAGGTTTACGCGATATCGACCACTAGTAGCTTTTTCAAAAAACCAAAACGTAAAGGCCGTTAAAACAGTTTTAATTATTAAAATCAACACTCTTACGCACGTGGTGAGCACAGTGAAATAATTATAGACAAAACCCACAAACCTGTTTCCAATAACCACATCTAATTTATCAGGGTATAACTTAACGGAAAAGCAAGCCTCGCTCGGATCGCAGGAGTAACACCGGAAGGAGTAAACGTGACGATAGACCGATCGTGAACGGTATGGCCGAACAGCTTCGTAAAGATGGCTTATATTACATAAAGCCTAGTGGGGTTGACTAAGATAAAAACGAATGAGCTAAGCTGCAAGCTTCGCTTTCGTTTTCGTTAAGTTTTTTGTTGGCAGCACCGGTTAGGCCCGAAAGACAGACGGCCTCGTTTGGGTGGTGGACAACGCCGACACTCGCGCTGCGCACGAAGAAGCTCTAAAATTTCTAAATGTAAAAGTGCAACAATCGGAAAATAGATCAGCGAATCTCTGGAAGACAGTGATGAGGCAGCTGAGAGCGTCAAAAGCTCAGGACTGGAAGAAACTCGAAACGATAGTAAGGGGCTGTACAAGTGTCAAATGCTGGGCAACGTTCTTACTCCTACCTTCTTGAATCAATACGTCGACGAAACGTGATGCAGCTACAAACGTAAACCTCTTCATCACTCATGAAGTTTTGAGGAGCTTCATCACATTGCGACTGCCAACATATGTAGGCGAAAGTCAGCTAGCTCTGAATCACTTCTATCAGTAGGTGATCGATGTCTTCTTCTTCTCGAAATTGGTGAAGAGAGCGGCCAATATCATCTCGATCTCTATCATGCGTTGTTAGCGTACAGCCACTCCACAAAGCGAGCCAACGCACTTAGATAAACGTACTTGGTCTTCTCCTCGTTAGTATTCTCCATCTATCTTTCACCAACAGGGTATCTGATGCGATTACAAAACGTTTTCCACAAAAATGTTGTACAAAACTTCAGCTAGAAGACTGAGATGCGAATGTGATTAGATGCATTTGTTCCTTGTGTACTTTGGGTAGCTGAGCCTAGCGAATCTACCACCTCCTACTTAGGTCAGGAGTCCGCTCTGGTTGAAGACCTTGAAGTTATTCCTCGTACTCGGCGATGCTGACATGTTTCACTTTCAAAGTCTGCGTCTTTGGCTGCGAGAAGACAACGAAGTTCCTAACCTCCGAATCGTCACACAGAGTCGAATCATCATCACATACACCCGCGCCTTCCGACGAGTTCAGCCAGCGAGAATTCGCCAAGAATTTGTAGTAAGTACCAGTATCGAAATCGAAGTCGTAGTGGGAAACTTGTTTGGTGTCGGATGTGCTTGTCGTGGGTGAAGCAGTCTGCGTCTCCAATGCCCACACCGCGCAGATGCAGTAAGAAAAACCCTTGTTGCTCGTCTTACGAAGAGTTGTAGCCAGAAGTTCATAGTCTGCGTCTGTAGCGTTGGCTTCCACCCAGCCATCGATCGCCTGGGCAGATGCGGTGACTGCCAAGCCTAAACTTGCGAGTAAGCAAAGCGAAGCGCGTACAGAAAGCATTGAGGTTTGTTGGTGGGTATGCTGGGTGATTGCTGCTGAGCGAGTTGTGAAGTGAAGTTTGCAGAGCACCATTCGCCGTCAAACGTTAACTCAAGGGAGCTACTCTTGATGACCCGGAACCATGGGCCAAATGTTTACCTGGAGGAGGTAGGATCTGTCATACGATGTGCCATTTCTTGGTTTACGTTCAGCTTTCCTATAGGCTGTGAACTGTGAACACTACTCCTGAATCCCCCCTCTCCGGTGTTGTATCGTTACAAGCACCTCACTTGCTACCATATACATGTAATGCACTTGAATCGAAGTTACAGTATAGCCAGGATGAGTAAGTGCTGAGTCGCCTCGACAGCGAAACACGTCACAATTCGTTGCTTTCTTTTTTTTTAACCCTTTCTTGTTTAATATAAAAACGTGAAAAAACAAAGAAATCTCGGGCAGGAGCAAACATTTTTTCAAACAACTTTTACTAGATCGTCTTGACTTAGCTGGAAATACGTATTTTTTTTCGGGATGAGCAGGTTCCTGTGCGTTGCATTTTGTAAGTACGATAAGTTAATCATCGATGAGGAGAAGCTGTTGTACCATAGGGGTCTATAAACTGCCTAGAATCCCTGATTCGATAGCACCACGTTACCTGGTAAACAAGCCCACCTCACGTCGCTTCTTAGAGTATGAATACACACAAAGCACATGAACTTAACCCGGGCCCAGGGGGTCTAAGCGACGTGCTGGTGAACACCCAAAAACTGGACTACACCGACGCTTTCGTGAGTGGCGGCAGCATTTCGCTTCCTTCGGCTACCTGCACGCCTCACATAGCGGCAGTGATGGGTCTCTTTTACCTATTAAATCAGGCGGAAGTGCTTGGAATGAGAGGAATACGAATCGTCGGAGACTTGACGCTCGTATTACGACTTCTTCAGGACAGACGTCAACCGAAAGCGAAGCGGCTGCAATTTTGGTATCGCAAGTGCAGACGGCTTGCCGATCGGATACGAGTAAGTGGTTGGCATCGTGTCCATTCCCATGCAAATACTGGATGCGTCTTGCTTGTGGATAGCGCTATCACTATCGATGACACCCTCGGAATCGACGTACTGGCCCACAGCTTTCCCCACCTGGTGCAAGCTGTTCGACAAGACATACAGGCTAATAATGTTAACTCTCGATGAGATGGAATCCACGTCCACTGATAAAGGGTATCCCGAATAGCTTCAAACAGCCGAGGAACATTTTCTACATGTATTGCCGATCTATTACAGAAGAACGGCCTGGTTATTAGGATTTTGCAAAGTAATTAATATACCTCATCATCATCAAAGCACATGAACTTGGAGGAAAAGATCGCAAATTCGCGCTGCGCACGAAGAAGCTCTTAAATTTTTAAAGTAAAAGTGGTCTACGATTTTTTAGGTGGTTTCCGCTGTGTGATGGCGATCGCATGCAAGCTCTAACTCGAGTAGACGTATCGTTTCCTCAACCCAGCGACTCAGCACTTACTCATCCTGGCTATACTGTAACTTCGATTCAAGTGCATTACATGTATATGGTAGCAAGTGAGGTGCTTGTAACGATACAACACCGGAGAGGGGGGATTCAGGAGTAGTGTTCACAGTTCACAGCCTATAGGAAAGCTGAACGTAAACCAAGAAATGGCACATCGTATGACAGATCCTACCTCCTCCAGGTAAACATTTGGCCCATGGTTCCGGGTCATCAAGAGTAGCTCCCTTGAGTTAACGTTTGACGGCGAATGGTGCTCTGCAAACTTCACTTCACAACTCGCTCAGCAGCAATCACCCAGCATACCCACCAACAAACCTCAATGCTTTCTGTACGCGCTTCGCTTTGCTTACTCGCAAGTTTAGGCTTGGCAGTCACCGCATCTGCCCAGGCGATCGATGGCTGGGTGGAAGCCAACGCTACAGACGCAGACTATGAACTTCTGGCTACAACTCTTCGTAAGACGAGCAACAAGGGTTTTTCTTACTGCATCTGCGCGGTGTGGGCATTGGAGACGCAGACTGCTTCACCCACGACAAGCACATCCGACACCAAACAAGTTTCCCACTACGACTTCGATTTCGATACTGGTACTTACTACAAATTCTTGGCGAATTCTCGCTGGCTGAACTCGTCGGAAGGCGCGGGTGTATGTGATGATGATTCGACTCTGTGTGACGATTCGGAGGTTAGGAACTTCGTTGTCTTCTCGCAGCCAAAGACGCAGACTTTGAAAGTGAAACATGTCAGCATCGCCGAGTACGAGGAATAACTTCAAGGTCTTCAACCAGAGCGGACTCCTGACCTAAGTAGGAGGTGGTAGATTCGCTAGGCTCAGCTACCCAAAGTACACAAGGAACAAATGCATCTAATCACATTCGCATCTCAGTCTTCTAGCTGAAGTTTTGTACAACATTTTTGTGGAAAACGTTTTGTAATCGCATCAAATAAGGGGGGGGGCATCAAAACACCTTGATCTATATCGCGATTGCAACCCAACAAGACTGAACTTACAGTTTTCGGTATTCAATCTCGAGGTTGGCAGCTTATAGATTTTTTTTAGGGAAGTGCATTCACTTACAGCATCTCCACGGTGTTTGAGTAAAATAAACGTATTTTGTTTTGTGACCGAATGCATAAGATTATAAATTTACTTTTACTTATACGTTTCAAGGTCAGAAAGTACAGGTTTGTGAGCAAAAGCCTGTACGTTCTGACCGTGCGCATGCGTAAAAATAAATCCATCCTGCACCAATCCTATATTCTAGGTCACTCGATATACTCTTATCGAAGGAAGCATATGCAACTTCTGGCTTGTCAAAATTGTGATATTTATTGTGTTCAACATGAGAACGCGGGCTTGATGAGCAATGCGGCTGCCTACAACACAGGAAATCACGACAATGAAACTACGACAATGAAAAATTCATAGTGGCCAGTTTGATTGACAAAAAAATAATTGAAGGATATCTCGTTTCTCGGGCTTGCTTAGTCGAGGGATCCACATTTGCAGCAGATGGAGCCAGAGTTCAAAGCTGTGTACTATCAAATCCCAATCGTTGGAGAATACGCTACCGTTACTGCAGATATTCTTTTTAAACAATATCTGCAGTAAGGGCTGTTTCGTTTGAACTTATTCCCGGAATAAAGTTATTCTGACCAAAAATCTCGGGATAAAGGTAATCCAGAATAATTTTTAGGGCATCTCATGCATAGCGCCTCTGGATTAAGCCAATCCATAGGCGCTATTCAAGAAGGGGTAGGCTCCGTATGATTAAGAGGGATTCTTAATCCAGTTATTCTTTTAAAAATGAAACTGGCCCTAGCGTATTCTCCAACTTTTAAGAAAAATAATGCAACAGGAATTTTGAGATCCAGCAGTTATCATCCAGACTATTGCCGGAACCTAGTCGGCATATTTTAATTGTTGAAATGTAGTATTTCTAATTAGTATTTAAATTTAATTTTTTCAACGTATACCTTTGAATTTAAATAACGTACCTCTGACTGACTGAAATCTGTTTTGGTAGCGGAAGTGTTGAACACACAATTTAATCAGCAAAAAATTGTGAAATTATTTGCCACCGCGATTCAGTTCATTATAAATAAAAATCAAAAAAACGCAATTGATTTTCCACGCCAAAATTCCTGAATCATTTCGGTTGGCTTGCTATAATCAGCGATTAAGCATTCAGCAGCTGAAGCCAATTGTAATGGGGAAGGGTGACACCATCGAGGTTATGGCGCGGTTTATCGCATTAAAGCAAATTGTACATGTACATGTAGTAGCAGTCACGAGCCGTGTTCAAGGTTCACTGCCGATAGGGAAGTTGAATGGGTGAGGCCACAATCCAAGAAATGGTACATCGTACGACAGATTCTGCCTCCCTGGATAAACACTTGGCTCGTACTTTCGGGTGATCAAGAGTGGCCCCAGGGCTGCTCTGCAAACTTCACTTCGCAACTCGCTCTGCAGCAACAACCAGAAGACCCACCAACCTCCATGCGCAGTTCCCTATCCTTTCTCACAAATTTAGGCTTGACAGTTACCACATCTGCCCAAGCGACCGATGGCTGGGTGAAAGCCAACGCCACAGACGCAGACCGTGAAATACTGTATACAACTCTACGTAACACTAGCACCTACAGTCCCGATGTGACTACTTTTGGCTGCGTCTACCAAGTTTGGTCAATGGAGACGCAGGTCGCTGCACCCACGAGCAGCACGCCCGGCAGCAAATCCGATTCCGACTACAACTTCGATTTCCAGACTGGCACTAACTACAAATTTGTTGCGAGTTCTTGCCACTTGGACTCGTTGGAAGGAGCTGGTTTCTGCGATGATTCGGTTCCGTGTGTGAGTGTGGTGAATATGAACTACGTCCTCTTATCGCAGCCAACGACGCAGACTCTGAAAGTGACGTCAATCACCATCATCGAGGAGGCCGATGAGTTCAACTTCAACGACTAATACCACAGCGGGTCCCTGAACAGAACCATTCAAAGGTGGCAATTTTAGTGTGTATTTTTGCCGGCTAGGAAAGTCGGCTTTACAAAATAAAAGTAACGAGCACTGACACCTGTGACGCGGTTCACTGCTTCGCGATTCCATTGTTTATCATCCTGGCTATCTATGCAAACTGTGCCTGCCCTGCATTCGGTGCATTTTCTGTGTGAAAAGGCCTTCCTTCGCGTTCGCGATGAAACTTAAAGCTCAGTTGTAGTAGATTATCTGGTTGTAACAACAGCAGGGCCTCTTGAAAGCGAGTAAAACATGTCTAAAGTACAGCTCATCGTGGGTGAAGGTGGCAGATGACGCACAAAGCGTTTCGTTGCCAGTTCTCAGATGCCTACGATATCTGCGTGATAGACGTTAGATGGAGCATGTTATCTCACGGCTGCAAGAGAATCTCAACGACGCAATCTACGAGTACGCAATCCCCGTCGAGGTTGGTAATGCCATCGTCAGCCTTGGGTTCCTTGACACAGCCCGCTACAGCAATTTTATACTTCGTGGCAGACTGACCGCTGCTAGTAAAAGTGTCATAATGGCGGTCGATTTCATGACTTCGTCCATCGCCACCAAAGTGATATAGCTGTCGACGTCGGGGCTGTAGGTTCTCTTATTGCCCAACGCCGAAATCAACACTAACAAGTCGCTGTCGTCACTCAAATCGGCCGCTGGTTGGGTTTCTTGGTGGGTCTTCGACTTGGCGCTAGCGTTAGCCAGTAGAATCAAACTTGCGAAGCGTGGAGCGATAAAGAGGTGTAGACGAGTGTGACTTGCCGGGGGAAAAACGGGAATAAAGACTGGCAGAATGACATAACGCTTCATGAGTATCGCCATCACGTGAAATCAAAGCCAAATGTTCACTCTGGGGTGAGAAAAATACGTGCGTGACCTAAGTCATGCCGACGACGTTTACATTAGAGTGAGGATTCCAAATCAATTACTTATTTTGCTATGATCAAGGGTACAAGCACCAGCACATGCCAAATAGTTCGCTGTCCATCAATTCGGGCACCCAAAGTGTGAATTTCTGGGGGGGAACTATTTATGTGTCATCTTCAATTGCATCTGCAAAGTGAGCAACCTACAATAGGTATTCTAAAGAAGAAACTTGGTACATATATTAATAATCTGGTGGAAAATACGAAAAGATGAAACACAATTGTTGAGTTTTGAGCATTTCGCTTATCAGTTGAGAATGCGCAAAGAGGATGACATCTCACCTTCCCTATTTCATGAAACCCTGAAAAAACTGTGAATACTTCTTTTCGCGGATATTGACAATTTTGTTTATCGACGAATCTCAGCACTGAGTTTCATGTCGTCGGCCGTTAGAGCAATTACTCAATCTGTTTTTTCGCCCGTCATGTTCATTCTCTCAATGTCTTTTTTAACGTAAATATTCGGACACAGCGACATTTTTTTCAATATCCATTTAGTTATCGATAAACGTAAGTATTAGGATATAACGACATTTTTTCAACCTCTCTCGTTTCTCGGGCTTACTTAGTCGAGGGATCCACATTTGCACCAGGTGGAGCCAAACTCAATGCTTTGTACTATCAAATCCCAATCGTTGAAGAATACGCTACGTTACTGCAGATATTCTTTTTAACCCACAATATCTGCAGTAAGGGCCTCGCAACGAAACTATAGAACGGCGAACCGCCGGATAAACATTGTTTGCTACTTTTAAGTAGGTGTTCAAACAGATCGCGAAAAAAGACCCATCCATACAGTCTCGAGCACGTAAAATAAACTCGGTCTAAATTTTGGTTCGAAAGTACTGGTAGAATCAATTTGTTGCGGATGACAAACAATACAGCGGAACAGGTACCTAGAAGGCTCGAGCTTTGTGTGCTCGTCGCAGATTTCATGTAACGCTGACAATGGTGCTGGCTTTCACAATAGTGCATCCTTATGTTCGACTGCTACACGAGCCCATCGAAATACGGAGTATGATAATGTAAGCAGCGCTGTTGGCGTGACTTATCTTACACGTTTTATCTCACTCCTTGAATACATTTTGCTCTCGGCTTTTCGTGGTCATGATATATGATACTCGGCAGTCGTGGAAAGTGTAAGAAGAACCTTGTGGTACAGTTCAAAACGTAGCAAAATTGTCTTAGTCTTCATTCCCAAATCTACATGACGAGTCACACCTAGAAATCGCACAGCGTCCATGCGTATCCTGCTCTCCTTCCTCGCAAATATGGCGCTGCTAGCTACCGCAAGGGCCAAAGTAAAAACCCACCAAGAAATCCAACCAACGGCCGATTTGGGTAACGACAGAGACTTTTTTTGCGTGATTTGTGCATCGCCTCCGACTTCACCACTAGAAATGCAGTATAAAGTAGTAGAAGAAATAGAGTTTTCACTAGATTACTCATGAGCAGCTTCTTGCTGCCCTCAACGGTCGGTGCCAACAGATATTTGTTTCTTACCGCAGAATATTTGTTCTTCATGTTACTGTACTGAAGAAAAGAGCATTCGAGATTATCCGGCTAGCTTCTCTTTTCCAGCGTTGTACATAATGTACTTTGCATACCTCTATCTTTCTTACAACCTAGACACTGACGCCAAAGCGCACAGGACGGCCATCGGTGGGCTGAGGTGATTCGGGTGAATCTGTCGAAACAAGGGCCGACAACATTAAGCGGTCTACAGGAACGAAAACAAGTCCACGTCCAATCCCAAGTACCAAGCGTTTGATTTTGAGCCGCTTGTGAGTACAACTCCAATATTACTGCAATTTTTTCTGCACTAACAATCCGAAAAAGTAATATTACCTAAGACCAGTGCACAGATATCGATCGCTGATCAGCTGCAGAGTCGAAACCAGGCTTAGATGCTCTAAGTTAGAGCTCACATAATCTGACGGGACTTCTCTCGTCCGTGGGCAAACGTGCTCCAGTTAACGTCAATCTCTACGCGGTAGCAGTTTTGTTCACCAGCAAACCGATAGCAAAGAACAAACGTAGTGAGATAAATAAATGAAGCCGCATGATGCCATATTGACTATGTATGCCAGAACATATCAGGTCTACACACAATGATGCATAAGCAGTTAACAGACATAAAATTCTTTGGGTTCTTTTTTTTCAAGTTATCAATGCCAGTACGATGATAGGGGGTGTCAGGGGGTCTCAGAATTGACAAAAATCGTTTTCAAATGACATGTCATTTCCCCACCAAATAACATGCTTTATTCGTGGGGGTGTCAGAACTGCCAGAACTATCGCAAAGTATGGATTCGGGTATTATAGTCCTGCAGATTGTGTCCGTCTTGGCCGGCGAAACCCACTAGGTAAGCTTTGTGGTTGAACACTCACACTGTGTCGTTACTATCGGCTCTTTCTGCTTGTTTAGTGTCCACATCAAGACGCCAAGATAGTGGTAGTGGGTTTCTGGCGCAGGAGGCCGCAGGAGCAGTCGTAGTGATAGTTTCGGATTTTCCTTCTTGAGCTTAAGCCCTCCTACTTCACGCAGTTCCTGCTCTCAGCACTCCGGTCCTGTCATGGTTCGTCTAACATCTCGCTCGTTCCTCCACCTCATGCCGAGGGGGGGCAGACATCTCTTGTTGACGGCAGCCCTGCTTGGATTAGTACATGTACTTCGAAGTATATCACTATTTTGCAAACAATGAATGAGTCAACAGCAGAGCGTAAGATAGCAGCACGTCTGGTTTTAAAGTTAGGAGAGTAGTATTTCCAGATACACTTCGACGATGGGGTCCGGGTCCAACTCGGACATGCAGTACAGTACATGTCAGCTATAGCAAGAAGTATTCTTACCCGGCATAACTACATGTACATGCACCGTCCGAGTAAGCCCCGTTGGATTCACGGTTGATTCGCAGCAGCGAGTTCAGTTAGTACACGACTCATTCAGGTTTTAGCCAAAGCTTGCTGACAACCGCCCAAAACTCTTGCGCGTATGAATAATAAAGTGACAAATTCGATCAATGCATTAACGTAAGCGCGTACCTACAGCTGTATTTAGAAGCCTCCAACATTGGCAGCGAGGGTTCAGACATGCAGTCTTGCGAGTGATGTGTTGCACTTTGCCAACGCGAAGTTCGTGATCTTGCCAACTGTCAGTTTGGGCTTTGCTGGTCGGATGTCTTGCGCTAGACAATGGTCTTGATCACGGGATCCGTTCTCGATTTCTCCCGCTTCCCCTCAAATCTCAACTCGATCAATTGCGAACAGCAAAATGCCGTCTCTGGGTGCTCTCGTTTCTTCTCTCGGATTGGCACTGCTAGCCATCTCAACCACTCAAGCAACGCCAACAAACAAGTGGTTCGAAACCGACCTAAGTGATGCGGACGAGAGTTTGTTCCTTACAGCGATCAAGGACCTGAGTATCTACAATCCCGACATTGACGACTTTATCTGCGCCAAAAGTGTCGAGACCCTGTACAAGAAGGTTCCTTCGAGTGGCGCCACGAAGTACAATTTCGTCGTGAACGGCTGCATCGTGAGGAGCGAGTATGTGGGTCGCTGCTTTGACTCGTACTTCTACCCAGAGTGTGGAAACTTTGACGTGCTCATTTCCTCTGAGCCGAAGACTGAAACACTGGAAGTGAAATCGATCAAGTTCCACAAAGTGAAGTCCAAGGCCACTAAGGAATGAACGCGAACTGTGCGGTGACAAGGAGCTACTGCCTTGTGAATCGATCGTGCACCCTTGTTTGAGTTTAGATAGTGATGTAAAGAAAATACACTCACCGTGAGCGCAGAATCTGCACCGCCCTTGAAAGCTGTGATAGCTTACAATGTATTTTCAGTTGTCAATGTAAATCACATGACGTTGAGATGTTCAACGAGATCTATCTGGTAGGCAGTCGTCAACATGATTGAAGTTACTACTCCAAAATAACGACCGATCTACGTGATTGAAAGAATGCATTTACATGTACAGCAAAATGTCATCCATTATCGATTCAACAATGAGCTACTGCTCTCATAACAGCACCACAACGTCGATCGTGTGTCGCTATTGTTTCCCGGTAAACGAAAATTGGCTCCCGCATGTGATGCACCAGATTGATGAATGCTTGACACCCTTCTTCACCCATGAAATCTTCACCGCAGCTTGTGAAGTAGGAGCATCAGTTAGTACCCTAGATTTCTTGCTGGAGCGAACAGCACCAGTTTGGAGAGATGCGATACGCGCGGCAGTGCGAGGTGGACACATGTACGTGCTTCGTTGGGTGATTGATCGCCAAGACAAACGCGGACTATGGAAAGCAGACTTCGATCATGCATTGGAGATTGCTGCTACCCATGGTCACCTCGATACCGTCAAGTGGTTGTTCGAACGCGGAATGGATTGGCACACTTTGTGGGACATTGACGAGTCGAAACCCGGATACATTGAAAAGTCTTGGTTGTATCAACACTGCTCGTCGGAAGCGTTGATGTTGGCAGCTGAGCATGGACATTTAGATGTGGTGCAGTGGGTTTACAGTGCCTGCGCCGATACTTGTACGACGTACACTAAACCAATTGACCGAGCTGTTGCAAATGGACACCTTACTGTAGCACAGTGGTTGCGTAGCGTCGGAGTCGAAGGATGTTCTACACAAACAGTAGATGAGGCCGCGAAAAATTGGACATTTGGAAATGCTACAATGGTTACAATCGGAAAATCTTCTAAGCTGCACGACGTTTGCGATGGACGAAGCTGCTGGAAATGGGCATTTCGAGATTGTAAAGTGGCTACATTTAATGCGAAAGCAAAACTCCTCGCAGATCTTGTACAGGGCGGCAAACAACGGCCACCTCGACATCGTCGAGTGGGTCTATGAGAACATTCCCTTCAAGGGCTACAGCAACATTGACTGGAGCTGTGTAGGTGCAGCGAAATGAGGACATATTGACTTATTGCGGTGGTTGTACGATCATTTTCCTGACCAGGGTACTTTTTCTACGAGCGAAATGAAAGCAGCGGCTGAGAACGGACATTTGGAAATTGTAGTGTGGCTGGGTGAGCACCGGCAGGATAACTGCACAGGCGATACGCCGTATTTTGCTGCATACAACGGGCACTTGCGGGTAGTTCGGTGGCTCCGTACGCAGTACCCAAATGAATTTGAAGCGTTGGAGATGATAGACGCAGCGGCACACAATGGACACCTTGAGATTGTCCGGTGGTTGAATGATAAATCTATAGGGATATGTACAACGGATGCGATGGATGCTGCTGCTAGAAATGGCCATCTTGACGTAGTGTTATATCTGCTGGAACACCGGAATGAAGGCTTTTCAGGCGATGCCATGACACGCACACGAGATCTCGAAGTACACTGTTTGTTCGGCTATAGGCTGTATCGAAACGGTAACCGAGTTATGAACGACCAATTGAAAATGCTGGACGCAGTTTACCAGCAGCGGCCTGCATTTCTCCAGGGCTGTTTGAGATGTTTGGCTGAAATTGCAGTTGACAGAAGCAACATCGAGATTCTAGACTGGTTATACCCGTTTGGGTTAGAGTTGTGCTCATCGATCCCTATTCGTGACGCAGTTATCCAACGCAATGTGCTGAAATGGTTTCATCAAAATGGGTTCAAGCTGCGTGATCCCGATCTCCTAGAATTAGCGGTTCAAAACGACCAGCTTAATGTCGCTCATTGGCTTGCGAAACACGGATACCAGACATATTCACTTGGTTTGGTTGAAGTGGCTGGAAGGCACAAGAACACACCATTGCTGCGCTTCTTCATTGGACGAGGTCCTCCGCTTAATCTATCAGTAGTAAGGACACTGGCGATAGAACTTCGCCATGTCGAGATAGTGTCGTGGATTTCTGAGTCTGACCGAGTGCAGCTCATAGTTGAGGCGCTGGGGGTAGAGGATCGCGAGTTGTTGTGGTGGATTCTTACGCGTACACACTTCGAAGAAGAGCATTCACAGCTGAACATTCGTGATGGAATCAATTGTGCCCCGACCAGTACCAACTTGTGGCTCCAGAAAAATTTAGCGGGTTTTGAAGTATACGCTTGGTGTTTTGCGACATTGAAACGACGACGAGGTGGGGATAGAGGTGGCAAGCGGTATGACGTAGACGTGAGATAAAAGCTAGATCAGTATGGGGTTCACTGTAGCATTCAATTCAACCGCCCACATTTCAGAGCTTGCGTTCCCAAAAACAAGGTTTTTCGGGGAAAAGGCAGACGAATACTTCTAAGTGAGTACTTAAAAGAACTCACTTTTCTACTACTCAAATGCTACAGACAGTGATGGTACCAACTAGCCTTTGTGGGGTATCCAAAACAGAATATCGTGCAAGGTGGTGTTGTGTCGTCGCCGAAGTCCAAGATCAATTAAAATGAGCCGTACAGCGCCGAAAAACGTCTCAAAATGCGTCAAGAATTCGAAACTCCACTCGCGGGAAGACATTCTCAACAGACAGCGATGAGTACTGAACTGGTCATATTGACCTAGTTGACGCACCGAATGTACATAAGAAAGGGGTTTATGTTTTTTATCTTGTTACATCTTGCTGTCGTCGCGATCTCACAGGATTATGTCAAAAATAGGAGTCAAGATATGTAGCAAAGCTGCCGAATCGGAAACCATATTCAATAACTAAGAGGTACGATGAGCAGAAGATATATATCCGTGTAGCCGAAAGCCTACCGAGCTGAACTAAGCTATCCTTCGCCATTTTTGATCAGTTCATAACCTATTCCAGAATGAAAATACGACAGCTTTGGCGATTTCCTTCCACACATTATGTCCAAGCCATTCCCAGACGTGCCGGTTCCACGATTCCACTTGCAAAGTACACCTATCGAACACACTGGGAATACGTTCCAATAGCCATTCCACAACTTCCAGTCGTTTAACCTCAAATTCGTGTCCAAGGTGAAATGTACGACACTCTGGGAATTCCTCGAAGATAAACACTGCTGTATCCAGACGTCTCGACTGCTTGATAACCCATTGCAGAACCAACGGCGTGCACAGTGATGAATAATGTCGACGAAGCCACTTACCACTTTCATGTGACTATTTCTCGCCGCTCCGTCAATAGCCATATTAGAACATCCTTCGCTTCGATTCAAATGTAACCATTCTACCACTTCCAGGTGTCCCTTTTGGGCAGCATCATCCATTGCACGTTGAGTACACCCCTCGGTGCGGTGTTCATGGAGCCATTTGACGACGTTGAGATGGCCATTTCCTGCTGCCCAATCCATCGCTGAAGCCGTGCAGGTAACATTGCGATTGTCTTGGAACCACAGCAAAATGCCCAAATTTCCGTTAACTGCGGCTGTATCCATGACTCCATGAAGATTGAAAGTCTCGTGTCTGTTAGTGTGCAACCATTGAACATCTCGAGATTGCCATTGTCCGCGGCCATTTTCATCTTTGAAGTATCGCAACCTTCGCTTCGATTCCTGTGAAGCCACTTCACCACGTCCGGATGATCATTTTGGGCCGCTAAATACATCACCAAAGAGCTACAACCTTCCGTTCGGTTTTCACTTAACCATTGAAACATTGCTAGGCGTCCCTGACCAGCGGCTACATCCATAGCGTGGTTTATGAATTTAGTTTGAGTATTCGAGTGGAGCCACTGAATCATCTCGAGGGATGCCCTGTTAGCTGCCACATCCAAAGCGTAGTTATTTCCATTTCTATCCAGCTTTTTCTCGTGTAAATATTGTAGCACTTCCGGTTGGCCTTTTGTAGCTGGTAAGATACATCTGCCAGCATCCCTGACTTCTTTTTCCTCGTAGATCCACTTGACAATGTGCAAATGGCCACAACCAGCTGCCGTTCGAAGAACTTTCACAGGTTCTTGCACTAAACCACGTTCAGATAAAAACTTGAGCGTTCTTGAGAAATTCATCCTCGTCATCCTGCTCCATATTATCCAGAAAACCAGCGTGCTACTTCCCTTTGGCCATTTTTAACTGCTGAAATCGATGCATCGCGAATTTTGATGTCGAAATTCTCGTACAGCCACTTGACAATCTCCAAATTGACACATTTCGCTGCTGGTTCCATCACAAACTGCGCGCATGCTGGCCGAAGGATAACATGAGCTTTCAGCCAATCCACCAGATCACTTTGGTTGTTCCGGATGGCTCCATTAACTCAATTCCTCCCCAGTACCCCATGTCACGATGTTTTTGCCACAACCACTTCACAATATCTAAGTGTCCACTGGAAGAAGCTTCAACTACAACTTCTGTGAGGAACGCGCCCGGTGGTACTCCTCAGCGATCCACTTCAGGCTTCTTAAATCACCACGCGCTGCCATTTGACCTCCCCTGCCGTTAACTTCCCAGTGTCGAAGGAACGGGTCCATCGTCTTGGACTCACGAACTACTAGGCACTGCAATAAACGCAGACTACCATCGGAAGATTTGTACGTTATCGACATCGTCAACGTTCCGGACAAATTACCCAAAAATGCGTCGATAACTCGAAGCAAGTTGCCATCTCCATTCGGGTGGAGACATTCACGGCCCACCAAATGCACAATATAGGGAGTGATGGCCACTCAGTAGTGTCCAAAAGATCCACCTCAGGACAGGCTGTGAATGCCGGAGGAGTGAGCTTAAGTATTTTGTCTTGGTGCATCATACTGCCGTCGAAGACTTTCGTCGCGAGAGAAAGTGAATGTCCCCGTTGTGCAATAATTTGGCTGAGTCAATACTTGTCACCAAGATCTATGTTTTCGCGTAGTGATGGAGTGTGTTCTGTTAGTAGGAAGGTAGATTGTCATTTAAGTACGTGCATAGTAGCCTCTCCGGATTGATGTATCATTAAACTGCGAAAAGAGGTTTGTGACACGTTGAGCAGAGCTTCGAGGATCTTTTCCTTCCGTCCTCAGCTAAGCCTCACGACCAATGAGTCGAGTGTAAGAGCACAGTCAAAATCTACAAACGTTAGGTGAATATGACAATGATGTCATTACTACGATGTACTTTGGATGTTATCTTCCCGAACTCATCGATAAGAGAGCCACGCGGTTGAATTGGAACGGGCACGAAGCCGGCAATTGTGGCGGTTATGTAAAATTAATTCTACTGTACAGGACTACGTAGTATTGGGAATGACTCGGCTGAAAGCAATTAACTGTAAGCTTACCCTAATAACGCCCATTCGACAGTGTCGTTAGGGTGGTTCATCGGCAAGCTTAATATTGTAGCTTCCCAAATGTAACGATCTTAGTCTATGGATTGTAAGACGTTGTGGTTTGAAGAATCGACCACCTCACCATGTCTGATACTCGCGACCAGAATTTTTGAGTAAAACAATTCAGTGTTTAGTTTCTTCAGATAAAACTTAGAAAAATGTCCAGCCATCTCGTGTCTACTGTGAACAGAATCTATTCAATTACTTCTCGATGAAGTCTCAATTTCTGCGAGAAAGCGTATGAGGAGGATGCCTAGCAAGACCACGGTGCCACAATCGATTGCGAAATTAAAAGCCATCTGAACTGCCACCGTCACTCTCTGGTGGCATTTGGATCGACATGACTGTGGTCACATCCTGTGTCTTCGTGATGTAGACGTCGTACGGGCCCTCGTTTGGGCAGTCCCAATCCTCGAGACCCGAGGAGTCGAGGCACTGGCCAACGAAATCCGGCGCATCCCAAGCACAGTCGTACACATTAAACTTGTATTTATCGCCCTGCGTTTCTTTTAGGCCGGCGACGTTCTCCGAACAAATGTAGAGGTTGATGTTGGGACTGTAGCTGGTCACATTCTTCAACCACGCATACAGCATTTGTCTTTCAGCTTCGGTGACAGTCGATTGCATCCACGGTGAAGAGAAGTGAGGGTACCCAGGGACAGCATGATGATTGTCAGGAGTTGGAGTAACTAAGGTGGCTCGAGGGTCCTGAGAGTACGTAGTACCAAAACCGCAATTCATTAAATAGTTTTCAAGCGTACATCGATCTCTCCGCTCACCAATCGAGTATCACACTCCGACAGACCATTTCCCTATCCTCTCAAAATGCCTCGTTCCCGAATAAGCCATTTGGATCATGACGTGGAACTGAGTGGCGTAGGTGAGGCCCAAGGTCAGGTTCATTAGCTGCTGCGGACGTCTCGTGTTGCTTTACCTTTCGCCAGTCAGTTGTCGGATATTCGGAATACAAGACTCGCTGATTGCGCCTCGCTTGCTTCATGGAGCTATACCTCGCGATGACGATAGTCAACACGAGAAAGAAGCCGAGAATCGCCACCACAGGCAGTACCAACTGCCGATAAACCTCCAGCATGGTTCGCTCCACTGACACATACCAGACCACCACTCGCTTCACAGTCTCTGCGTCGTCCGAGAGCTGCATCTTCTCGAGTTCCTGCATTTTCTCCAGCTCTCGTTGTTTCTCCAGTTCTTGAAATTGCTCCAGTTGACGCTGTTTTTCCACTTCTTCAAGTTTCCGCTGTTTATCCAGTTCTTGCACCTTCTTCAGTTCTTCCTCCGCATGACGTTCCAATTGCTTCTCTCTCTCCAGCTCCTGTAGCATCTCCAGTTCTCTCTTGACCTTCATCTCCTGCTCCTTCTGCAGCTCCAATTGTCTCTGTAATTGCTTCTGTTCTCTGATACTCTGCAGTGTCTGTCTGTTCCTCTCCGTGGCTTCTTCCACTTCCCGCAGCGTCTTCTCCCACGTCGTCACATTTTCCAGCGCCTTCTGTCGCGCCTTCTCCACCTCCAACAGCGCTGTCTCCATCTCCTTCTTCACTTCTTTCTGCACAATCACCAGCTTGGCCTGAGTCTCCAGCGCGAACAGCTGCAACTGCGTGTCCTCCAAAGCGAAGAGCTCTGCCACTTGCCTCGCCCCACTCAGCTGCTTCACAACGTCCACGAACGCACGCTGCGTCTCCAAAACTTCAGCAGCGAACATTTCATCCACCTTACCCACTTGCTGCTTCTCTTGATGCACTGTGGCAGCCACGCACAGCAGCAGCAAGCTGCATACGCACGGGATTCTCGCTATCATCAGTTTGAATTTGAACTCGGAAATGGCGTGAGGAACACCAATATGGATGTGGTTTACATAATAAATGTGGCGTACACGAATCTGTTCAATTCCAACTCCCCCTATTTATATCTAGCCATATTGGTTGAGTTGCTATTTTTTACCGGTAAATATTAAAATAACAACTCGACCATTTTAAAAAATACCTATTGTAGCTAATGAGGTCGTGTATGAAGAATGTCACGACCACAAGAAGAATACGTAAGCTTACAATAAGAACTGCACCAGGTGTCCCACGGACAAGTATGGATATGACCAATGTCGCCCTGTTGTGATGCATCATTGTGAGGTATTAATAGTGACGGCTTGTAAAGCTGCGCCTATCGACAGTGCAAAGCTACAGCGCTGGGTAAAGTTGATGAGTGCACCCCAACCTCCTATTCTTTTTTTATCAATACCAATTATTGCACTTCTCTTTCTGGTCCACCGGCCAATAGTGAACCGCGTGTCAATTGCTACCACCACTGTACCGCACATGGTGCTGTTCTACCAGCTCTCGCGTCTTGCTGCTCGCCATGAACTAATGCGTCTGCTGCGTGTTGTATTGAATACTGTAGGGAGCTTCGGATAAAGCTGTGGGCCTCGTGCTCCTGGCCATTAGCGTCATCGTCTACGTTTACTATAGTATCTGGGTGCTGCTCACGGTACGCTGCTTTAGAGCCATAACTAAGTTAGGTCAAGCCTAACTCCTTGCTTACACTTACTGTATGGTGTTGCCATGTGATTGTTACAGCCGTTCATTGACGAGGATCACCCGATTCAGCAGTTCTTCCTGCCGTACCACTACGCCATCAGCATCCCCGCTGTGCTTCTGTGCTTCTGTGTGCTGCTTCATTCATGATGGTGCTGCCACAGCTTAGCATGCTGATGGCATGAAGAGTCTAATGTATCGAAGACGCGATCTGAAGAACGCGAAGAAAAGCGACCTAGAACACTGTAGACGTGTACGTTGCCCCTTTAGTAGCGGGCAGCAGACGAGAGCGACGACATGCTGATGGCTTGTGAGGTCAATTAGAAGAGTCTAATCTCGTAGGCGATGACGATATGTAGCGCGATCTTCTGTTTCGCTCACGCACCCTGACGGTTCCAGACAGGAGTGAGCAACATTTCGTTGACACAGAAGATGAAGACTCTTATCACACAATTTGTGGACTGCTTCCTTGCTGCGATGACTCAACAACACGAGGCTGACTCACTTGAGATTGCTTCACGATGGCAGCGAGGGACTTTGCAATCAATGGCGCGAAGTTCTCGACGAGGTCGTGATCTTGCTGCTGCTGCGGAGTGCTCAGACGCCCAGCGTCAGCGAGTTGCTGTAGAATGGACCGGCAGCAAGTCTGCACGCCGTCAGTGTAGCAAGCGTCGAGAGTGCTCTTCTTTAAACTGCCGTACTTGAGTCCGTTGGTACCTTCTGAGCCAGCGATGCATACGTCGATTGCCAAGACGAGACGAACGGGGTCATCGACGTCTTCGACTTGCTGCCCGACTACTGCTCGCACAGGCCTCCCAACGAGCTGATTCACGAGATGTGAACTCGCTCGCTGGCAGCGGAGACCATACTTCTTCCAAACTTTCTGGGAGCTGAGCCCCTTCGTGATTCCACAGAGGAAAAAGTCTTCGCTGTTGATCAACGGGGCATGATTGGCGTAACGAAGCAGGCTGATCTCGATGTCGCTCTTGCCACTTAGCTCCATATTCCCGAGCATCAGAGCGACGCAACTGACGGAGAAAGATTCTTCATCGTGGACCACGAACACAACGTCGTCAGCACTAGCCCCGAGGTCTGCAGCGAACCGATCGATTGGTTCTTCTCTGTGCTGGCACTTGACACTCGTGCTAATCTCTCCAACGTCGAAGCTGAACTGCACGCTAACAAACGGAGGAGCAGTATACCGCAGACTCTGGAAGTACAGTGCCAATGTATCCGCTGCGTTCTCAACTTCCATTGTATCGTGTGGACAGGGAATAGATATCCGCATCTCCGTCCCAGAAAAGTGGTGATGGTCTTCGTCAACCGTGAAATGGGCCACTTTCTTCACGACAGCCGTCTCCTCCGAGTCAGGATCGATGCGAAGCTGTACATACAAAATGCCGTTGGACTTCGATGTTGTGGTGATCCTCAAGCACGCGTCACTCATATGCAGCTGACTGTGAAGCATCGCAGCCTTCAGCCCAACACCTGCATTTTTGACACCAAACAGCGGTCTGAGCTCATTTCTCCACCTCCCAACCTGAACTTCGCCTCAACGCACCATACTTCCCGCTGGTACATCCTCCTCCACCTGTTTTTGTCGTCTCAAAGGCGTTGCAACACAATAATTTAACTTGGTGAGCGTGCATGCCGGAACCTGTGTCGGCGCACACGACGTCAATGTTGCCTGTATCTTCGTTCAATTTGACTTGAACACGCAGCAACTCGAGCGGTGCGTCGTCCCACGAAACATCGGAGCCCAACGCCTGCGTCGCGTCCAGTGCTGGTGAAATGGACATCATTTACCGTTAGTTTTGCTTCAACTACTGTAGACAGAATGATGTTCAGGTACCATTCTCGAATAGCTCTTTGACTGCCTGCACCAGCGCGTCACGACGCGTTCCAAACCCTAGCAGCTCCAAGTTGCTGCGAATGAACTGCACGCCGCGATCTCTACGCTTTCTCGTTGTCTTCATCCGCTCCTATTTCACTATGGAGCCGACGAGTGCGGAACTGAAAGTGACCATCACTCCATTGAAGTTGTTGAACCTCTATAACCGCATTTCTGAACCTACATAATAGCATACGCTTACTTGCCATCAATCCTCGTCCTCAGACTCAGTTCCAAGGCTACCAGCAATGACGCTCAAGGAAATGCTGACCGAGGATCAATGGCGTAGTGTGATCCACACGACTGCGGGTCTGGGCGCTGGCGCCGTGTCCACGGTGCTGCTGTACCCGCTGGACCTGGTGAAGGTGCGTTACCAGGTGCACGAGAAATCAGCGCACGCCTACCGCTCGCTGGGGCACGCATTCCGCTCCATCGTGGCGGAAGAGGGCGTGCGCGCGTTGTTCCGCGGCATGAGTCCAGCGCTGTACGGCGCCACACTGTCATGGGGCATCTATATGCTCGTGTACCAGAATGCCAAGGAACGTTATGCTCGCATGGCGGATGAGGGATGGATCCAGGGTTCATGGCAACACTTCTTCTCGGGCATTGAGGCTGGAATGATCTGCGTGCCCTTGACGAACCCCATTTGGCTCATTAAGATCCGAATGCAAGTACAAAGTAACAAACGACTGCAAGCAGGTGTCACTGGCAAGGATGCAGCGAAGAAATTGGTGGAGAATATACCTTATCGAAGCGTATCAGGTGCGTCAGACCACTGCATTTACTAGGATGGAGTTTGCTGAGATTAATTGTGAGGTTGCTCGTGTTGCTAGATGCATTCAGACGAATTGTAGCAGATGAAGGTGTTTCAGCACTATATAAGGGCATGATACCTGCGCTATTCCTCACAACCAACGGAGCGATCAAGTTTGTAGCGTACGAACGTCTCAAGGGTTTGTACCAGACGCACTGGAGCCCCGAGATGGACATGATTCCGACGCTTGCGATGGGTGCTGTGGCGCAGTCCATTGCGTCTACTGCTACGTACCCGTACCAGGTGATTAAAGCTCGTCTGCAGCAGGGAGGACCTTCGGCGAACAAGTACACTGGCACGTGGGACTGCACGGTGAAAATCATCCGACACGAAGGTTACATCGGTTTGTTCAAGGGTTTGTCTGCGAATATCCTCAAGGTGATGCCAACTGGTGCCATCATTTTTGCCGCCTACGAGCAGATTCAGAGCACGATGACGACCATGCTGCTAGACGAGTGATCACCGCCAGCTGTGAAGCAATAGAGTATACCTACTGCCATACTACCAAGAACTTGCACGCAACGTGTATGCTAACATGGAACAAGTCCAAAACTTTGTGGGAGCACAAACAAGCGTGAAAAGTCTATTATATATGTAGATGGTGCACGAAGTCTGACCAAGAGAGGAGACCCAAATCTCCAGCCTCCTCCATGCCACTGAGCTTCTTTAAAACATTTCGTCTTCAACGCGAAGGTACTCGCCGATGTCTGCTTGGTGCAGCACCACGTAAGCCGTGGGTTCCAGGTCTTTGCACATCTCTGTTGCCTGCGCGGCGATGCCGAAACCCAGTGGAATGTCGTTCATGCTGTAGACCACAACACCAGCGTACTGCGGCGTACCCTCCGTGATACGGCCGAGACCAGACTTGACGACGTTGTTGCCGTAAAGGAAGGACATTTCCGAGTTGGGCTTGATCCAGACCTTGTACTTGGCGTACTGAGCCAGGTAGTCCAGGAAGGTAATGCGCAGGTGGAACTTCTTGGTCTTAGTGAGCTTTCCGACAGCCGTGCCGATGCTCAGCAGCTCGTCTGTGCCAACGTTGGTAGACTGGCGCATGAGCTTCTCACTGCAGTAGTAGACGATGTTGCCGTGCAGACGGAAACAGTACTTCTCGTCAGGTCGCGTCACCAGGTGTTGCACGTTGCGGCCAATGTACTTGCTGATCTTCTCGAACACCGTAGTCATTTCATCGTCGGTAAGGGGGCGCATGGCTGTTGGTAGTACTCGGATGCAATGCTATGCCACTAGATGCCTTGTGCCAGTGGCGCTCAAGAGGTCACTGGTTAGCGGCGATGTACCTATCAAACAGCATACATCATACCACTAACTCACTTTTCCTCCAATCACCGTCACTCTAGTTGTGGATTGGTTAAAATTGCGACCGGGGATTGGTTGGTCCGCGCATGGCCAAGGGAGCTCCTCGCTTCGCTGCATTGCTAATTTTCGCACAGGCATCAGAAATGGAGGGCAAGATTGAATCGGTGCAGGTCTTCGGCCGCAAGAAGAACGCTACGGCTGTTGCTTACTGCAAGCGCGGCCACGGCCTCATCAAGGTCAACGGCTCGCCCATCGAGCTCGTGGAGCCCGAGATCCTGCGTGTCAAGACCTACGAGCCCGTGCTTCTGCTGGGCCAGCAGCGTTTTGCCAACGTACGATGAATTTCTCTTCTCTTCGAGTCGCGGGCTACGCGTGACAGCTTTGGTATCAACATGGACGGATGGACGTGACGACGACTCGCTTTGCTTCGGCTTTGGGGTCTTCTCTCCAGTCAACACACACGGGGTGTACACTATAGTGTCACCCCTCGGACCGCCGACAGCTTGTGCTGCTCTGGCCTTTGAGTGTCCACCCACCACAACGCACATGCTCTGCTGTGAAAAGCACTCGCACCACCCAAATAATCTGTGTGCATGCTCTGTTTACCGTCGTGTAAATACCATGCTGTCGCAACTGGCTTGCACTCCCCTCCCTACCTGACGATCGATACGGTGCGCTGACGTGTTGTGTTCCTTTGATGACGACGAAATTCCAGGTGGACATCCGCATCCGCGTGAAGGGTGGTGGTCATACCGCTCAGATCTACGCGATCCGTCAGGCTATCGCCAAGGCCATCGTTGCCTACTACCAGAAGTGTAAGTTTTGCTATTGGTCCAAGCTGTCAGTTGAAAGTGGCTTTGCTGACATTGCTGTGACTGCTTCTGTACAGACGTTGACGAGGCCTCCAAGAAGGAGATCAAGGACATCCTGCTCGCCTACGACCGTACCCTCCTGGTGGCCGACCCCCGTCGCTGCGAGGCCAAGAAGTTCGGTGGTGCCAGCGCCCGCGCTCGCTTCCAGAAGTCGTACCGTTAAGCGGCGTCTTCCAGCCGAGGGGTCGTTCCTGCTTTTGCTGCTCTTTGCTGTCCAAGTCGGTTGCTGCTTCTGGCGTTCTTTCGCTGGGCGCTGTCATTCGCATGGCATTGCGCTCGGTAGTTAAGGCTGGAGTCTGTACCCCCATAATAAATGTGCGATAACGGCGGCATTTTGCTCTCAAATGTCCTTACTTTTCATTGGTCCAGTACGTAAATTATCCAAGTAGTTGCACCACCTGATTGGTTGGTATCCAGATTCGTACTTAGTGAAGACATCGCTATCCGAAATATTGTCATTTTTCAAAAGAGCTCATGGCGGTGACGGGCAAGCGCGGCGTGGGCATCCCGACGATCCTGCTGCATGACGGCGAGGGCACGATCGTGTCCATCGAGATGAAGACAGGCGAGACGTACCGTGGACTGCTGGACGAGACGGAGGACAACATGAACTGCGTCATGAAGGACGCCGTGCGCACCGACATCAACGGCAACACAACCCAAGTGGAGCAGGTTTACCTACGCGGCAGCCAGATCCTCTTCATCATCTTCCCAGATATATATCCTTTACCACCCAGTCTTGTATATATTGTAGTAGGATAGGATCTCCCCACTATTTGCAGTAGTTGCCTTAACCTTCCGAGTGGTGTTGCTGTTTTGCTCTTATTGACACAGCACGTTAAAGCACGCGCCGATGTTCAAACGAGTCAAGATGTGGAAGAAACACAAGGGCGCGATACCGACACTGGGACAGGGAGGAGTTGGAGGTGGCGCGCCGAGAGGACAAGCTGCTGCGATCATCCGGAGGGGTAAGGACCTGTCAGTGGTTCTAGACAGTCGGCGACGATGTATTGAACGATTTTTATTGTTGCTACTGCACAGCTCAAGAACGGAGAGGTGGTTTCTGAGACTACCAAGGACGGGGTGGAGTATGGAGTTGCGGTCAAGCGTCGTCACGAACTCAATTTGCAGCTTTCGAGAACGGAAGACTACTGCGGTTTCTTGCCTGGGGTATGGCAGGTAATTGGTCTTCGCTGCTGATCGCTGCTAGACCATTTAAAGTCCTTTGGCGCTTATAGCCTTGGACGAGTCTTAATAGACGCATGCACGAAGACAAAGAGAGTAGTAAGTGATGAAACGACCTTGTAGGTATATTGCGATAGCACATGTGACTTCAAGCTTATTTTTGAGCAACGTAGACTGGTCTCCGGAAACCCTTGGAAGAAGTCTGGCACACTTCTAAGAATTCACAACTACGAAAGCCGACAGTCTCCACAAGATGTTTGGGGAAGTCCTTCGGTCGCAATTGGATCTTGGAGTAGTTAGCAGCAGTGACTTCAGATGTAAACTTCCGTTTGTGGTACGACTTCCACGGCTGCGGCTCGAGAATAAGACGGCCACCAGGTGCCAGCAGCTCGTAAATCTTGGCAAACACCTTCTTGATGCCTTCATCGCCGTGGAACAGGTGGATCCATTTCGTAACACTAAAACTGCAAGCGTAAAACGACACAGTCGACATTAGAGATAAATCTCAATTATTGGCAGCACATGAACATGAACATACCACGTGATGAAGTCATATTCCTTGCCAGCATGGGCATCCGACACAACATCCTCGCGCTTGAAAATCACGTTTAGCGGGAACTTCGAGCTACCATCAACACAAACATTAGCAACAACCATCCTAACATCAATCACAACACAGCACACAACGTACCCGACAGCAGCCTTGCCAATGGCACGAGGAACAGTAGCTTGTGTTTGCATCGACGGCTTCCACAGCTTAAAAGATAGCGGCATATCATTGGCAAATGCGTCTCCATCGTCTGTCTTCTTCCTGTCTTCCTCTCCAACCTTCTGCTCCTTCTCCGCAGCTTCACCACTGACGTCAGCAGGAGACTCCGCATTCTTTGCAGTGGCCTTAACTGCCGGGATCTCGCCAAATGCCTTCTCTATCTGCTCCTGCCGTAAAATGTCCTTCAGGTGTCCTCTGGCTCTGGAAATGAGCTGCGGGTCCACGTCCACTCCCAGTAAATAACTCGGCGCCAACTTCTTAGCGATGGTGATAGTGAACTCTCCCGAGTTGCAACCGATGTCCAGTCCTCGCTTTTCCTGAAACCAGCTCTTGTCCAGTGCCGCAAGCCGCGGATCGATCTCCAGCTCGCCCTGATGCTTCTGGCCCAGTCGATACGTGTAGTAGCTACAGTAAAGAGTCAGCGGATACCTACAGATGGAAAAAAAAATGGGACGCACCTCCTGAAGTTACCCACGCGCTGCTGCTTTGGGATCTTCTTGAGCTTCTTGTGCTGCTTCGCGGGCTTGGCGGTGGACGGCGTGGACACCTCGCAGTCCAGATGCTTGCGCTTGGTCATCTTTGTATACGCCTAAGCGAGGAAAATTTTCACAACGGAGTATACAATGTATACGACGAAGTCCTCGTGAGAAAAATGAAATTTCGCTTTAGAAGTATATTACTTCTACACATTTTACGTTAATTGAAGTAACGTAAAAATCGAGCAAAACCAAAAATACATGTATTTTTGCACTGCAATAAAATAATAATAAAAATATTATGGAATAGATTCCCGGAATACCTTGATGACGACAACGTCGTACACGCAAAAGAAGCACTCAAAACAAGCTAACTCAAGGGATCTTTACCGATCTACATGTCGTGACGTCCATTTTTCACTTGATCGGTATTTATCTTTTTGAGTTAGAATGATTGTTAGAATGATTTGGGTGCTTAATGCGTGTACGACGTTACCAATTGTTTCCTTCCAAAGGCTATTATAGCACAATCAAACGCCGGCACGACTGCAAAAGGCTAGCAAGTGCAGCCACCTGGCATGCTCTTACGCAAGAAGCACGCACAATACTATATCTGGTGTTGTCACGTCTCGAATTATCAGTGCCAGGCACCTCTGCAGGTTTGTTGTTGAAATTGCAGTACGCAGCCTGTTTTGACCGCAAACAGAGAGCACGTGGAGACATCTGTATAAAACTCTGCGGTTCTCAACAAGGAACGGTACGTGACTATGACTCTCTTTTGCAAAGGTAAAGATCCGTTAGCATGTGGTACTGCTGGAAATCACCCACCTGTGTGTCGACAAGATGCAATGGGAAGTCCGAGCTAGCAGCACATACTCAGTTTTTATTTTTCTTGTACACTGGAAGTCCTGCTACCACGTGAAGATGCGCTTCACCTTCGCCCTCGCTCTTCTCGCAGGCCCCGCCCTCGTGTCTGCGACTCTCGACCCAGCCAGCTCCAACACCAAGGGCAAGTGCCCGAGCACCTACAACTGCAGTGCGACCAAGGTATCCACTGCCGTTCAGGCTGCCGAGTGTTCGCACAACACCCGCACCTCAGAGACGCAGACCTTTGCCGTCTTCGTGACGGATCACCAGTACGACGGAAACCACGGCTATCCGTACGGCACCTGCTCTGCGTACACATGCGAAGCGCCCACCTCGGACCAAATGGAGGACAACGATGACTGCTGGACGTTCTTCTGGAGGTAAGAGCTCCTTACTTTGTATTGTACCAAGTACAATGCACGATACTAACTTGCTGGTGTAAACAGTGGAAGCGGCACCGATGGTGGTGACGGAGCTGGTTGCATCAAGGACCCCACCACTGGGAATTGTGGCTGCGAGAACTCGGATGGCGCGTTCATCGCCGACAGCAGCTGCGTGTAAGTTGATGTTCGCAAAAGTGCCAACGGAGAGATCAATACTCGTGTGAATCGATGTAGTGCGCTGTCCCATTTTGACGTGGGCGGAGAAGGAAGTCAGGCTGTTGAAGTCGCGTCACTTATTTGTTTAATGGCCAAAGTACAAGTTCTCATGTCGATGTAAAAGTCTTCGCATTTGCGCTTTTGTCAGGGTGTTCCTAGTATACCATTTCCCGCAATTGCTACCGTAGGTCCTGTGACCCGTGAAGCCAACAGTTTGCTGTACGCAAGTGCCTATCTGTACGCCGAGTTGACCGACCAAGTACAACGAGCGAGTACACCATTTTCATGCGAACCATAACCCCTCATTGTCTACTCTGTAGATAATGAATGCAGAATGCGGAAACCAATAGTTCGTTAAATCTATAATCGACCGCTTCAAACTATCATTTACAATTTTGTCTGATACCGGATCTCCTCAGTTCGCGAGTTACCTTCGAGCAGTCAACACTACAACGAACAGCAATTGAACTCAAAGCGTGAGTTTAATTTACAGTACCTGACCAACTCACAGTTTCTCTAGTCATAAGTTCTCTTACTGTAGTAGTCAAAAGTGTCTCGTGAACCACGGACTTGGTAGTATTTGTCTTGCCTGCGCCAGATACACTGTTAAGCTTCGCATCACTTGAATCATCACTCACAAAGGTCCAAACAACCAAGGGCGATGAACCAAGCTACGTTTGCATGCGGTAACCGGAAATTGTGGTTCTGCGAGAGCCACCTTTTTGATCAACGTCGTGATGTGTACGCACCACACGTTCTACTTATCGTGAAAGATGTGAACGTTTCACGCTCATATCGAGACTTCGTATTGAAGTACTTGTACGGAATAAATCACCGCACCATGCCAACGCAAATATGTGTGAAGTATACCATTAAGGCCCTCGATCATCACTTTCGTGAATTTATTTGCCAAGGTCATTCATTACCAGTTCCCTCCACTACTAAGCCAATTGACTTGAGCTGCTGGTTCACGATGTTAGGAATGGTAATCCTTGACGTACTTTTCGTAAAGCCGCTTCTCCCGAGAGTCCACCGCTGCTGTTTTCACCTTCAGCCACTTGTAGACATCACGTGGGTTTTCCTTACTACGCTGCCACTTGCGGATCATGTCGCTCTGCAATCTCAAAGCAACCGATTTCATTATCGGGTCATCCTTCGCCACATGAAGAGCCGTAGCTAGAGCTTCGTTGCTGTAGATACTCATCAAAGTGTCGATCATGGTTGGTTTGTTTCGTGGAATCGTTTTGCGGAAGCGCTCCAAGTACGTGCTCCAGGTACTAAAGAGTGGAGTTAAAAAAAGCTGATCCCCAGCCTTGCCGAGATCGAGCCCCTTTAAGATGTCAAGTGGAGATTTTCCGTTGTCCAGCCAACGCTGGAGCTGTGCAGTGTCCAACTCGTTCCCAAGCGTCTTCGTTGAAGATTTACGTTTCACTTCCGCGATAATCTTCGCCACAGTTTCGTCACCGTAGCGATTCGTTAATATCTCAATCGTTGATATTTCGGTGTTGGGGTGTTTCGCCTTGAAATAATCGAGGTACTTCTGCCACGTTTGCGGATTGTCATAGAGTTTGCTATCTTCACAGCTGCCGCGCCAGCCCCATCCAGCCATGCGTCGCCCTTCTTCGCCAGGAAGAGCTGCAGTTCATCTGCATCGCACTGGATCGTGTTCGGCTTCTTCGCTTTGATCGCGTCCTTCAAGTGGCCCACCGACAGACCCCGGTCGATGTCAACAGGGAACGCGCTTCCCGCAACACCAACGATGGCACAGTTGAGAGTCACCATCTTTCCTCGATGCGGCAGATTCTCGAATGAGAGAAAAAGAACTTTGTTTCTGTAGCGGGCCACTATTGGTCAAAAGTCCAAGACAAATTCTGACCAATAGAAATGGCTCCAAGAGGGAAATTTCCACGAAAATGCAGACCTAACCTTAAAAAAAATCACTGTGTGATGTTTCATATCGATTAGCGAGAAGCCACTCTCAGCTGGTCGCGTCGTTAGAAATAGCTCCTCTCGCTTAGAAATCCTCGGAACCTATTCGCCTTGTAAAATACTGCCGGTGTATTGTGCCGGCATATACTATTGATGGTTGCCAGAAAACATGGTTCAGTTTGTTATGGGGCGAAGTACCGGTAGCTAGTGGTCTACAGGGCTGGAAAAACAGTCCTGTTAAAATACGATTGCGATCCGAAATGCTTTGTTCGTCATGAAAATGTCAAAATGTTTACGAAAGACTATACTCCATTAGAGGAATTAGAGGCAAATCACAGCCTGTGCCTGCAAAACTTACACGAGGAATTTCCAGAATCCAGTAGAAAAGTACTGGAGGCAATAGCGTACTGTCACAGTAGTTACTAAGTGCGCATTTACCGAACTTAACAAATTAAGCAATGTATTAGCTAACTAAATCTCGGACTTACGAGTTGATCTACGTCTTCCTCTTGTAGACTGATTGACCCAGCCGATTCTCATTCAAAAGTCATCTTCAAACTATCTGGAATGCCTCATGTTGCCTCCCAGGTCAGTTAGCGCCAGCCAGAAATCGTATACTTAAGTAGTCGAAGATAGACGTTACGACCGCCAAAATGGTTATGACGATGTGAAGGCCCAGGTCGAGCGTGTTGCGCATGTGCGGGGGGCGACATCCCTTTAATGCCTGCAACACCGTCATGGCAAACTTATGTTGACCCATCATGGTCCACCAAATCCACGCCAATCCAATTGCACCAACAGAATCGCCGACTCAACGCGGAATCGAGTGAACTAAGCCAGACAAACCTGCAGTTCAAGCACGTCGGGGTTTTCTTTTGTCCAGTCAAAGCATGACAACGATGTTGCAGACCCCGCTGCACCGCTTGCCGCACTCTCGAAACTGCCTCGATCGGGCCCCGTCCCCCCACTTTCAATTTGGACAAACGTCAAGTTAGCATCTAGCACCTAATGCTCTTAACGTGTAGCGTACAGACATGGCGGGAAACTACGTCGAAGCCGCTGCCTCTCACGGCCTTCGACGGGGCCAACAAGACCGCCGCGCACCTCATGAAGCCTAAGGCCATTCTGTACACCACTGTGCTTCTGTTGTGAATGCATCCGTTCTAGAGCGGTTTACCGCTGTACAACGACACGGATGAGTGCAAGCCACTCGAAGCTCGAGTGGACGTTCGCTGTGAACGCCTGAACCTTCGGCGCCACGGTAGGTTCGCTATGCTGCGGCCATTTAAGCGTCAAGTATAGCCACAAGAATCCCTCGTGGGAAACTGTATCTTCATTAACGTCGGTGGTGTAGTGCAGGCATCTCTTTGGATATTCGCTCTGGCTGCAGCGTCTCGCCAGTGAGGCCACAGTACCAATGCGCGGCTTGGTTCTGTGGTCAAGGAGCTGTCGATGAACTCGTACTACACGCCTACGGAGGGGTTCGGTAGCTGAATCGGCGACAAGTTCATCCGTCCGCTGAGTTGGAGGGAACTTCATCGTCCATTTACATCTGCCGAGCTGGGTCGTTTCCCTGATTCTGCTATCCCCGCGTAGACTTGCGATGAGGGCACTGTCCGATGCGATGGCCGCTGCCCTTGCAGTAGTCACACAGATTTTGATACCGGCATTGCTCTTTGGTTATTGATCGAGTGTCTACCGCAGAAATATCCATCGGTGTTGGACCGTCCGCAGCTGGGCGATGCGGAATCCCGCTGTGCCTCGAGCTGCTCGAGGTCCGACTCCGATCTGACGACGACTTGAAGTGAGTGCGTTCGAACGCTTGAGCAGCCCAAATAGCTTCAGCTAGCGTACCGCACCTCAGATACATCACCACCTTGCGCGTTTCAGACTTCCGGCCGTCGCAGAATCTATCCACTTGGTCCATAGCGCTCATGTGACGAATTCGAGCCATGAGACGGCAAAAATCACGAACATATTCTTCGACAGAACTTCGTTGACGGCAAGACTTCAGCTCTGCGCGCAAACGAAATTGCTGGTCCGCAGGAACGAACTCGCGACGTAGAGCGTTCGCGAGGGAGTCGACGTCGGCAAAGTGAATGTGGTCAATTACGACTTGGGCATGGTACCACGAAGCAGCTCCCTCCCCCAAGTTGGCAGCCAAGATAGCGATTACACGCTGCTGGTTGGAGGCCGCCGTGTCGCCAATGCACTTGCCTTCCATGAATAGTTTCGCTCTGAATATAAACTCGTCGACCGACTCAGTCGCCTTTCCACAGAATGTCGGCATCGAAACGCCTTCAAGCCGGTACTCGCGAGCCGGTTGCGGAGCGGACACGTGTTATTGCAGCTGCTGCTGATAGGCTTGCATCTGAGACTGGAAATCTTGGTACATCTGGGCATTTTGCTGGCTGAGGCCAACAGCGATGCGGTCGATGGCTTGGACGAATTGGTTGAACGGGTTCGGGGCAGCGCCTCCGGCAGGCATCTGGCCCACGTGTCCTTGGTCGTCCATAGCTGCGTAGACGGTAGACGGAGTTGACGATCACTTGAAAACAGCGGAGCAGATAGCAGAATGGCGAGTGGTTCTCGAAGCTTGTGAGTAGAGAAGCGAGCCGACGATGATGCAGATGTGGCGCAACCCTCACCCACCACGAAGAAGTGCTACCAATTGGAATGAACCACTTGCACTCGACTGAGTAAAATGCAGAATGAAATTGATTGAGTTTAGCTTCTAGCAACAAGTACCAATAGCTAGCTCTGATGGGCGTCTCCATAGAGACGCAGCAAATGCAAACACGAAGACCAGGTTCAACCTGGCACATGCAGAGATGTGTTGCATGTTGGAAATATGACTTGGGCTGGAGTCGAGCTCTGACTGGTCCACGTCTCTGGGGCGAGGTGACCGATCTTGGGGCGATTTCCGATTGATATCCACGTCGACCTCAGGAGCCGTGACGAGCTGGATACCGATGCAGGTGATGGGCCACGTAGACTAGGAGACCATTACACTCACGGAGCTTGCGAGCGAAATGGCGGCATACCAGAGCGCACCGAGCCATCGCAGATCGGCGTAGCTTGAGTCTGTTGCAAGCACCTGCAGGAGGCAATGGTGGAGCAGAGGTGCCGGATAGTGATTCAGAACCATAGCATCTCCAGTACTGTACAAGGTAGGATTTGCAAGAGACGTATGCGATGGGGTTGCAGCCTTGAATAGTGAACGGACAGGTGCACAGACTGTCATCCTGGAAGATGGCGCCATCGGCAAGACATCCACGTAATTTGGCACACGGAAGCCAATTCTCCACAACATACAAGCAGGCAATCGGCGTTGGGCATCTTTCTCAAGCAGATGGCGTCGCCAGGTAAGTGACGTTCACGTCGTTTGGACAAAGCACTTGGCTGACTGGTCGAGCATTGCATAGGTGACAGCCAAGTGGCGCTGCAGATTTATGACATCGGCGGCCAGAGCATCGGTCGCAAGATTCTTTATAGAAACGATGTCTGGTTTACTTACGGTATGAACTCCGAGGTGCGGTGATACCTATAAGCGCGGAGTTGCTGCCGCGACTGAAAACAAAATCGATTCTATTGCCTACCACGTCGCTTGATTAGTTACAATGAGCCTTTCACTGACCCACTACATGTATTCCCAGCCAAGTCGAAGACGATCTGGTTTGTGGTACCCTAATGGTAAATTGTTGTGTTACCCTGGTGATAAATATCCGCTCTTTTACACTCAGAGTGCCGATTATTGAAATCTCTTGACGGTTTTGCGAAACATTTATTAGGTTGTTACCCTAAAAGTTTAGAGTTTATTATCGAGCATTATTCCCAATAATGGCAGAACGCATGATAGTGTACTGCACTGCATTGATGACAACAGGGTTTATGCGGAACGATGCTGTTTTGATTGGAAGGGCACGTCTCAGTGCAGTGAGGGCATCGGGTGATTATTGCCACACACGTGCGTGGTTCATGTGTGACTCGAAATAGTATTACGCCTGAAATAGTATAACACCTAGAATGAGGCAAGAAATAGTATTGGGTCAGGAGAAAATAGACTGCTTGGGTAGTGAATTGCTGCTCGTCGACGATCTTGGTTGCACGATCTTAAAGTGCCGTTCGTGTTTACCGGTGCAGTAATCACCACACGGTGCTATCTGTCGGAGCTGTGTCGGAGCAGTAATCGTTACGCTGCGCTGGCTGTCCGTCGCTGAGCATTTCCTGACACTAACGACTGTGTGTGTGTCACGCGACCACGACGTGGATACATGACAGGAGCTGGGTGGTACTGCAGTCAGTTAAGGCATTGATCAAGGTCTGTTCCGCTGCAGTCAACACTGCAACTGCGAAGTGTGCGTCCGCATCACGAGGATCGAGTTGAACCTCGTGATCAAGTTTATCCTTGCGAACAACTTCAGCGACAGGTACTCTGTAATGCTGCAACGTATGGCTCGCTCGCTCTGCGGAGCGCCGACGGGATCAGTAGATGTCCTCGCGGTTGTTGGGTGCCTTTGACATCGGTACACGTACTAATGAAACATTGGATACAACCCTCAAGAATAATCAGGGCGTACGACCTCATGAATTGTATTTCGTGTTTGACCGAAAAACTGTTCAAACTGCCTACAGCGCTATCATAGATTTGGAAGCGTCTTTGATAAAAGGGCGAGATATACAAAACTCGAGTGGGAAAACCTTGATTGTGTTAGATGATGACGGCGCTGGACTCGGTACCATTAGCGCTCAAATTGGATTGAAAGTTTATCATTTATCAACGATTGTTGCCATGCATCCACTTTGCACGGGTGTTATTTTAAAAAATAATACCTTGGTTCCAGTGTCTGACCATTTGCACCTGGTGTTGTCCTCGGCTCAGAAACCGGTCCTGTGTCGGTGTTGAAGCTCAAAGTTGCAGTATCTACAATCCGCAGAAAATTGTTTTAAGTGGTTTCATCGGCAATCGGTGGAAATGCGCATGGATCCCGCAACACGAGATAAATTTCTGTCAATTTTCAGAAGTACATCAGTGTACCATCAATTCTCGTTCGGCCCCAATGTACGAAATGTAATTGGAACGTTTTTGTATGAACAGGCACTAACCCAACATGTTTGTTCCAATCTTGGTAGCATTTTTCCACGAGCTCTTTGACTATAGAGGCACAAGATGACTAAATGACTTGTGCATCAAGATGGGGCTGCACATATATCTTGGACACCGCAGAGACACAGTTGTGGTCGACACACAATTCCATTTTTTTACGAAACCGGCAGGTGCTAATCATATTTCTGAGTTTACGGGAGCTTTGAGAGGACACAAGAGATTTATTGTTCTGCCAATTAATTTTGGAAATGCGCACTGGTGTATGATCATAGTAGACAAGGAGAGGGATCCCAAGACTATCTATCCGTATAATTCGCTCCAAAACAAATACTACTACGATCGACTTGACCCGTTTTGTGCAGAGTTCGTCAAGGTTGTGTTAGCGGATGAATACCCTTCTTATAACACCGAACCGGTGCCAGACTTGAAGCAGACGGATGGTCCCAATTGCGGGACACTGATTATATTGTTTGGGATGAAGTTCATCAAGCAAATTTCAATTTCTGATGTTACTACGGACAGGTCACAGTCACTTCGCTATACGTTGTTTGAGAAAGGTATCCGCGCCCTCCGCCCTGCTTTTAAGAGAAGTTAATATACTTTTCCACTATCGCTCACGGCTGGGGGCTGCAAATCATTCGTATTCGACTTCGTTAAGCCGCTCCTGGTTGGTCCAGCCAGGAGTAGCCCCGTTTTGAAGGTGAAGCTGTGCTTGACGAAGTATGGAATTTGAGTGATTGTCGGAAATCATGCTCGTGGCTAGACCGGAAAGTGTTTGTCCGTCAATACGCGTATAGCGTTCATATGCGTCAGATTTCCAGCGTCCAAATCGCTCAATAGCTAAGCGATCGACGCCGGCGGCGAAGAGAGCAGTGGCACCACCGCTGCGCATTGAGTGCGTGTCATACCGGTTGGGATCCTCGCCCGCTGCTGCTGCGGCTAGTTTTATGGCCTTCGTCTACACTGCAGATAGGTTCGGCACAAGAAATTCTGTTTAGCTGTTGGTGCGTGATCAGAAGCCAGGCCGCCCGCACAGGACAGGCCCACCAAACTCCGGACCGCTCTAAAATTCTTGTTTCCCCTTTGCCTTGCTGGTCATTTTTGCTGCCGCGAAACTTCACACGAACTGATGCCGCTTCGTATTCCTGTTGAGCTCGTCTTCCGTCCAGAGTGTGACACACCACATCAGCACATCGTAGAGTGTATGCCTTTATGCGTCCCTTGTCTGCCAAATATTCGCTACGGAGCAACAGAAAGATGTAGCCCATGAGAGCAGCCCCCCATAGGACGCGATCGTGGGCTGTGCTGAAGTTGCAACTTTTTCTGAAGTGTCGGGGGATTCGCGAGGTGACAGGTTCTTTTGGTTTGGAGGACGTGACACCCGGAGCATCCCTTGCACAGCGAGTCGATGCCCCACGTGTAACCCGACCGTGATCCTCGGTATCGACGATGATGCCAAGAGACTTGGCTGAGTTTAGACAGCTCGGTACTTGGGGCATTGCCGGGTTGGTTGTTGTGACGTAACCAGCGTGCGACCGCAAAGAGGGCCAGCTGATGAGAGTCGTTGGGGTTGTCGCCTGCCAACCATGGTGCAAATCCTTGCTCGTTGCACCAGTCGGTCCACTCCTTCCATGTTCCAGCGTACTTGCGGTGGCTGTCAGTGGCAAGAGATCGGGCTTGCAGATGGTTGAGAACGTTTTGTAGATGAAGCGCTTGTTCCGATATCGGATCCTGTATCCATGAAGAGGTAAACTTAGTCCAGGTTTTGTCGTAGGGTGCCGTCCACGCTCGTGACCCGGAATCGGCTAGAAGGTTGCAGGCACCCGGCAAGTGCTCAGCTGAAATTCGAAATCCGAGAGTAACTTAACGAAACCAATAGCGGTTGAGCTCCTGTGCAAAGTGATTAGTACTGTACAAATTGTTGGTCCAGGCTGCTGCCGTGGTGTTGTCTGTCCAACGGCGGATGTGAGTTAAGGGTGAATTGTGCTTCTTTCAGACATGACCTCAAATCCAAGTTGCCAGCGGCACGCACAGTTGTTCCCGCGCGTTGATATTGAATCCGTCCGATCCCGTAGAATTCTCGATAAGGTTTTGTTTGCCTTCGTCATACTTGAGGTGAATGTAGTGGCGGCGCGCTGGATCGAGGATTGCCAGGCCTTGGTTGCTCGAGTCCATATACAGGTGGATATCGATAGTGGGTTCGACACAGAACATCGATGTTGGTAGTGACCACCACCGACCGTGAGTCAGGATAGCATCACACCACTCGAGATCCCGCCGCATCGAATCGTCAATTTTGATGCTGCCCCATCGCGACACCGAACCTACTGCCTGTTGAAGTCGCTGGTAAAAGGGTTTAGCGTTTCGGAGGCACGTACTAACGTGTCGGAGACTTTCTAACAAGCATTGCATCTCGTGCTTGGATATTTTTGCCTTCGTTAGAGCAGTTCGAACACGGTTTTGAGCCTTCGATAGCTTCGGCTTTGGCATCTCCACTGTGCGACCGATGGTATCGAATTCTAACCCGAGCACCTCAACCTTCGTACTCCACTCTGAAAATTTGTTTTCGTTGATAGCTCGTGGTCCCAGTACTGCCATCATCGCGAGTCGTAAAGCTGCGTTTGCCGCTTCTAGTCGTCCGGATGTGTCAGGTTCTACCAGCACGTGGTCATCTACCCACTCGTAGGCAAAGAATGGGGTGGTATCGGCCGTATTCGCACCTATTGTCGCGGGGCTCTCGCGACCAAACAACCAGGAAATCGCTCCTCCAAACGAACCATAGTAGGCAGGCGAGCCCGTCCACCAATAATGGGCAGACATGTCAATGATGATCGCACCTAACTGTTTTAGGCGTGGCCCCATCCACATAACGCTGCGCGCGACTAGCATCAGATGCCTGAAAACCCTTTCACGCCTCCCTTCATGATATAAACAGTAGTCGTTGGATCTCGGACATACAAGGCCTCAATTTGCATTGCGATAGCTGTAACGTGTCGGTATCGTACTTCAGGGAACGAGCTTTTGTCCGAAGCATCCTTCGTGGATTTACCAGCTGGGTATGAGAGATCGTGAATCAGTCTAGTCTTAAGTTTGGGGTCTGTATTGGCTTTTGGTATAGCCCCGAGAGGGCTGATCTGAATCTTCGTGAGCTTTTCCAGTACTTGCTCGTCCAGAACCAGATATTGGCCCCCATCTTGACCTGGTTACTTTTAACCACTGTGTTAAAGTGACGGTCTGCCGACTTGTGGCTCGATGGAGGATGCTGCTGCTCGGGTTCCAGTGAAGACCATTCGGGATTAAGTCCAAACAACGCTGCACTGCATATTAATTCACGATGCTGATTGCCTTCCAACAGGTGATGTAGCCGTTGCGGTGCAAGTGCTTTGTTTGGCCGTGGATCGACCGGTGACTCTCCTCGTACAAGCTCCACAACTTGCTCCAGCGTGAAATCGTGATGGATAATCAGGTCAGATAACCCACGCTGCTTGCTCGAGTCTAGCTGGTAGTTAGGGATGTTCCAAACTCGGCTGGAGGTTGTAGGCATTTTGGTGGGCACTGATACCCGTATGTCAGTAGCACCTGTAGTAGACGGCTGTCGCGTTTTGCTTCGTCCACCAGGAGCTGACGCTCGAGCACATTTTACACCTCGATACACAGATGCTGGAACTTGATCCGCGGAGTCTGACCGAGGAAACTGTCTGTGTCGGGCATATTCGACAAGCACGAAGTGGCGAGAGCAGGCTTTTTGGACGGCACGAAGAGAGGCAGCTTGCTGCTTTCGTGGCCTGGAGGAAAATTCGTTGTCATGGAATTCTCTGTATAGTTACCGTAACGGAGGATTGCTTCCGAGATGGTAGAAAGACCGCTGGATCTTGAGTCTGGAGTAGTGTCTGGTGGCTTTTTCTTTGAACGGGGTATAACGTGGGCGTCATTTTGCACTTGCGCTCCAGGTATCCCTGAATTAAGTCCAAGTCATGTGCGATCAGCACGACTCGGACTTCTTCAGTTAGATTCCGCATAATGTTCACTTATACCACCCAGCTTTGTGTTGATATACTGGCGAACTATCGGTTCAATCGTTGCTGGACGAAAGTGTACCAGACTTGGAAACTTGCAAACCTCTGGGTCCGCAGAAGCACATCCTCGCTTCGACAGGAATCGGAGACATACTTCCTTGCCATCTTTCCGAGGCAATGCTGCAACGATAGCCGGGGAACTTTGCGATCTGATAACGGCTTGACTTGTCGCGACTTGGCTTCTTGTGGTCGCCGACGCAACTCTTCTTCGCTTGGCTTAGCCTGGGATCGAGTGGATCTCTCGGACATGGTCATGATTAGCAAAGCCTGAAGGTCTGGATTGGTGTTATTAAACCACCCAATTGCGTCGAGACGGGAGTTGCCGCCTGAGAGCCCATCTTGAGCAGCACCATTTCGGTAACGTTCCATGGTGGCGTTGATCCAGAGCACTAGAGTCGGGATTTCATCCGGTAGCCCGTGGTTCCAGCCTTCTAGCTGCAACGTAAAGTTATCGAGAGATGCCGCCACGCGAATCGTTGTGGGTTCACACATTTCACTGCAATATTGGAGAAAACCTCGTGTTGCAGAATGCAACTGTGCCCATGTAGTCAGCACGGGAGGTGATGGAACTGGGAGTGTAAAATCTGTCATGTCTGCCTTGCTGTTTGCCGCGTTACGGAGCCTTTCAAGGTACCCCACTCGTCCGAAGTGACCAACTGACAACCCCTTCGAGCCGAAGCCAAAGTCATACAGGCGGGACAGCATCCCTGGATGAAAGTCAAGAGGAAGCGACGAAGTTGTCAGATACTCCATGTATGCTTCGGGGCTCTTACCTCGATGAGCCTCCGACGTAACCACTTGATGCACTCTTTCTTGGTCTGCTGTAGGATAAAATGCCTTTTTGTTCCGCTTTGCTGGCGCAGTATTAATGTCACTTGAAGCCGGACGAGTGCGGGCAGCTGGTGCGGTCTGAGCAGCGGGCTGCCCACTGGAACGCTGCAAGTACGCTGTAGGAGATGGGGTCTGGGAACGCGGATTAGCTCGATCAGTTCGAATTCGTCTGCATCAGCACTGGCGTCATTGAGGTTATCATGAGGTCCTGGATTACGCTTCGATTGAGAGTTTCGTGCACTCGGAACTGGGTGCGGGCTGACAACCTCGACGTCTGAAGGTGATGGTATCAGGGCGACCCTCTGTTGACGCTGTGTTGGCATGGTGGAGCCTTCACCGTCTGACTCGGCATCTACCGATAGTGAGGCGAGAAAGGATTGGACAGTGGCTTCTTGAGGCAGACCGTCGTTGATCCTGGTTGGGTTCAGGGGTCGACGGACCCACGTCTGAAAGTTGCGGGTCTCTGCTGCGAACGAATTGCCCAGTCGGCGTAATAGTCCTTGAGGTGGCTGGCCTTGCAACTCTTTGTATATCACGAAGAGCAGTGCGTGTTGTATTGAGAAGGATTGCAGGACGCCCGACGCGACATCGATCCATTGAGCTTGGGCCGTTGCGATCTGAGAGATGTTTGCGTGAGGGCCCAGCTCGGCCAGCCATTCGTTTACCGTTGGGATCTCTCTGTTCGGCGTTCCTAAGGTTGCCAACTTGGCTAGAAGACGTTCATGCAAGCCTTGAAGCTGGGGCTTTGGCCATTCCCGCTTCAATCAGGCCTGAAATCCCAATGTTATGGCAATGAGCGGGTGGATTTCCCCGACGCGTAACCGACACTGTCCCTTGAGCAGTCCAAACGCCCAGTTTTGATCCGGCATAGTCTCTGACTTGGCCATAGCAGTAGCTACCCCCGGAAGAGATCCACGCGGCCTGTCGGAGCCATGTACCCAGTTGGGAATCGGTAGCCTCCGACCGAGGAACCGCCCGTAACTCGGCAATCCGTCGCGGAATCTCGATGACTCCCTCCTCACGATCATTTGGGGTGACCGTGACCTTGGTCCTGGAGATACCGGTGACCGAGGCGTAGGACAGGCGCGTAGAGGTTCCGGCGAGGTCTTCAGGTCGGAGAAGTAAATAACTGCCAACATGTAGAGGTAGCTGAGCCATGCTTCACGACAGGAGGCTTGAGTTTAGAGGTTGAGATGATCTTGATCTTGAAGTTGACCTGCTCACTAGCTGAGAGAACTACGAATGCGTTGCTAAAGCTACACTACGTTCCGAGTTGGGTATTGCTGCCTTGGGACTGCTGGGCTTGTGCTCATGCGATGCTCCAGCATAATGCGATTGTGCACTGGCGTATTGACGGTCTGAGCACCGTCGCTGGGGCTTGATAGCCTTACCTCTCAACTGAAAACTGGTTTCTGACGCCTAAAGTCGGCGGAAACCTCCATGGCTATTTCGTTTGCTTATTTCTAAAGCGACCCTGCTTTCAAGAGAAGTTAATATACTTGACTTTTTTCCCTTTACTTATTCCTAAAACAACGTAGACTATACGAGCGGCTAGCGATTTTTCGACGATGCAACCGTGGAAGAAGTATTTAAACGATTGACACCAGTAAAATTCTACTTAGCTGATGGTGGAACGAATATCGTAAAACTTCCGTAACTTGAGAGCTAAATGTACAGTAGATTGGAGTGAGCAAGTTAATAGAAGAACAACCACCGAGTAATAGTTATGTCAAGTTTAAATATATTTCAGTTTCTGGATTATGAGTTATCGTTGGCGCCACACGCTCGCCACATATGCGACTTTTCTATGCACGTTCTGTGTGGCCGTAACGTCGTCCTGAGGTCTTACGTACGTTTCTGGGGAGCTCAATAGTCGATTCACTTTATACTGGATAAGTGAAAAGCATCTGACGATATAAAAATATTTTCAGCAAAACTAGGAAAAGGGTGGAGATCGAGTACTACAAGATAAAAACCTCTAGGGTGCCCAAATCCGTCGTGTCCGTTGTCCGGTACAATGCCATATCGCCAGTCATCAAAGGTGAAATTTTTCACATTGGCATTATGGTTGGAATACATGTACTTCAAGTTTACGCTGAAAATGCGTTATTTTTTTAGAGCTGAATTCAGCGGTCTGGCAGTCAACGACGGAGACTTTCTCAGATGCGTCTGATCGAACATGTTCAACGAAGCCGTTTACTTTCTTCGATAAGGTTGTTTCGTGGATAACCGTCTATCTGGGCGACAGAACAATAGGTGTTGGTTGTCTATACAAGAGCTCACCCAAAGAAGCGAAGACGACAGCCACGATTTTTTTTGTGAGGAAAGCTTTGAGCAACCACGGCAAGACATAATGCACCCTTCGAGTTCCTCATAACTAAATTTGCTTTCCCCAAGACAATTCTGAACTTCCACTACTCAAGATGGTTAAGATTATCGAGTGCCATTGTCACGGTCCTTGCAGTAAACGTGAACGCCCTGGAAGTCAACCCACCACGGATGCTGCAGCCGATGGATGAAGGAGCGCCCCAGCCAAGTTTGGCACCGCGAATGCTGAAGGCAATGGACGAGGGCGCACCCCAGCCGAGTCTGGCGCCTCGAATGCTAGAGGCTATGGACGAGGGCGTACCCCAGCCGAGTCTGGCGCCTCGAATGTTATAGACCATGGACAAGTCGGCACTCGGCATAGTGAAGTTGGACCGAGTGGTAATGGGTGTGTAACTCGGTCGCGAAGGTTTAAGCCTCTTACCGATAAATACAAGAAAAGTTGCATATACGATATCTGTACTGACATGTTACTTTCCTACTTCTAAATAGCTAAAACTTGGCTCGCTGTAAAAGGGGGCGGTCAGTTCATCATTTGCTTTTTTTTCAACTGTCAGTGCGGCGAACTATCACTTCTCAAGACTCAGTACGAGCTTACCTATTGCTGATGGACTCCACGTGTGGTGGTACCGTCACAAAGCTGATAAATGTAGGTCCACCAAACACCGTTGTTGATAGCAGCAAAAGTATAAATTTTCCGACTTCCAAAAGAAGAAAAAAAGATAAACCACACGCTTGGGTTCCTGCCCGTAACGGAATTCGACTCACCCCAGAGAAGACCCCAGAGGTTCTAGTGCACAGCTCTGGTCCAGAGCTCGCAAATGGGTGGAAGTCGGGTGCCCGATAGGGGAGACGCCGCTACCACCGAATTTAGAATCAATTTTGGTGTAAGTTTGACAGAATTTACACTGAATATGCGTAAGCGATTAGAGTTAAGGAGGAAAAGGAGGAGGGGGTGAAATCAAATTCACAAACCCAGCCAAACGATCGCTTCAATTCTCCAGACAACGTTGAATGCTCGTTCTTTCAGTTCCATAAGCTGCATTAGGCTGCCAAGAGCTTTATAATAAGGGCCTACTCGCCTTAAACGCACGCGTTTTGAGATGTTCAGCTAAGCGACACGCATACCTCGTAAAGTTGACAGCGATCGGAGAATGCCCGATTCACCCAATGCCGCTGGAGCGCAGCTGAATGCGTGATACGAGAGCGACAAGGCTTACTCGTTTTCGGAATCAACTCTGTAAGTGTACGCGCGTCAATTATGAATTTAGAAATGATGAATATCTTTGATATTATCGACGTTATGCCGGGTTTCGAGCTCTTTGGGAAGCAGCTTTGCCTGAACGTGGCAACTCGTGTAGCAAGAGCACTCCTGACGCCAATCTAGTCTCAGTAATAGCAGATACTTAAGTAACCGTATCGCCCTCAAGAAGAAAATCACAGGAAGAAGATTCTTGTTCGCATTATCAGGTCCTACAACCGCCTGGCCTTGCCAAAAGCCCCTCATTCGTTTTTCTTGGAGGGTTGAAATACCAGCAGCTACTGGTCCACTGGCATTTGAACTCGAAAAGCGGGCTCGTTTAAATCCGGCTGAAGTTTCCTCTCACGGATTTCGATTGGTCCACGCGTAGGAATCGGCGTCAGTTCACCATCATAAGCACTGCTTACAGTGACAGTGACGATGATGGCGACGACGATTGCAATGAAGTTCTTGAGCTTGAGCATCTCGAACACTTGGTCTATTTTGAGATGTTGAGGTGACGATGGTACTGTTGAATTTGTAGTGAAACACGATGCAAGAAGCGAGAATGGAGGTTGATATCGAGTCCAATCGCATTGTCAACGATAGGAAAAAAAATCGTGAAGAAAATGTCAAATTGTTTACCCAAGACCACCGTACATGTACTGTACAGTATAATCATTCGGGATTCGCTTGACGAATTAAAAGCAAATCATAGCTCGTAGCTGCAGAACACGGTAATGTTTACATAAGAATCCATAATTTAGTTCATAGGAAAAGGGTTCAGGAATAACGACGAGGGTGGTAACGTTTTCGGCCACGTTGTTCACCCTTATCAAGAGTGAAAGTGCATTCCGGTATGGGCTAATTCAGCAAAGAATGTTCTACTGAGGCGCACAAAAGAAAGACATGCTCATGACCTGGCAAACTCTAAGATACATGGGCCTTGCGGGCATCCAGACCCCAGTTAAGGTATGTTTTATTAAGAGCTGGTCCTCTTCACAGAGTGTTTCATCGCCACACCAGTAAGTGCAAAGTGTCGACTACTGCACAATGGAAGACATATTCTCACTATCGAGCACAGCATTAAAATAAGTTGATGCCGAAGTAACAGTTGTATTCAAAAGTTACGCATTTGACAACCAGCTAGATCATCCTCCGCAAAGGGTTCACTGGTCACTGAAGACTCTTATCGAGCCTTAGTTACTGCAGTGGTAATACCAGAAGTTGTACTTCTTACGGAGCTTGTCGTACTTGCTGCTTTGCACGGCGGAAGGGAGGTTCTGAGGGTTGTACCCGAATTCCTTCCATTTTGCGAACCTCTTCAAACGTTTTGTCCCCTTGAGCATTTCATCGAGTTTGGACGTCGAGAAAAGGTTGTTTTCTCTTCTTTCTTCTTTCTTCTCCATCTCCATTTTCCTTGTCCTCCGTTTCACGTCGATCTTCGGTGCCGTGGTAGCGCAGGAACCTCTTTTCGCCACTAGTGGTCTCGCCTGTTCCAATTGAAGCAATCACGTCTGACGACGTCATTGTCGAAACCTCCGTGACGTGGTCAGAGGATATAGTGGCGGCGTTACCACTTGCCAGAAATGTGGTGGTCGCAGCGGCAACTATTAGGAAAGCGTAGGAGAGGCGCATTGGTGGTGGACTGTGATAAGACCTCGATCACAGTGTATATGATTATCATTCGGACTATTGTAATAGTCCCAGCACAAGTTGAAACTTATGCTGGGTCAGCAACTGGTACTTCTTCAGCACAAATGAAAGTTGGTACAACACTCGTACACTGCAGAAGTAAATAACAGCGCCAGAGACACGGCTTGGCGCGGATCGATGAACGGGAAATCGTTTTAACGTTTTAGATAGGTGTGAAAATACCAATATTGCTCTGCTTTCGATAGAAAATATAGTTGCCGTTAGAAATGTTTTAGCTATGGCACGAAGACATGCAGTCAACGTGTTCGTTGGCTGTCCAGCGCGCCTAGAAGTTTTTTTTATCTGTCACGCAAGCCAGAAGCATGCTCAACCGCCACACTTTTGTGAATACTTCATCCGAGAGTGTCGAATACTGAATAGTGTACAACTGGCGCATACTGATTGCATGTATGCCGCGAGAGTGGTCGATATTGAACATATCGCGTGATTCAAGTCTCACATTTGCGCACCTCAGTAGAACGAACATTCCCTGCTTAAGTACATCGGCGGAGCACCTCGGTATGCACTTCCTCGTGTAAACGACATGGCTCATTGTCCATTCCTGGACCTTCCTAGGGTTTGAAATCCGGTTCTGAGGAATTTCCATAATCCAGATGGATCTGCCCCGAGTCAAGACCTGTATTTCCAAAATAGAGTACAAGTTAGTTAAGTTCGTAGCTTTATACAAATAGCGAACTTAGTACTCTATTTTTAGACATCAGTTTTCGGGGGCAACTCTATTTTTACGACATTTGATCCGGAAATCTCATCGATGTACATGACCAAAATCGTGCACGCCCGATGAAGTTCCCTCCAACTCAGCGGACGGATGAACTTGTCGCCGATTCAGCTACCGAACCCCTCCGTAGGCGTGTAGTACGAGTTCATCGACAGCTCCTTGACCACAGAACCGAGCCGCGCATTGGTACTGTGGCCTCACTGGCGAGATGCTGCAGCCAGAGCGAATATCCAAAGAGATGCCTGCACTACACCACCGACGTTAATGAAGATACAGTTTCCCACGAGGGATTCTTGTGGCTATACTTGACGCTTAAATGGCCGCAGAATAGCGAACCTACCGTGGCGCCGAAGGTTCAGGCGTTCACAGCGAACGTCCACTCGAGCTTCGAGTGGCTTGCACTCATCCGTGTCGTTGTACAGCGGTAAACCGCTCTAGAACGGATGCATTCACAACAGAAGCACAGTAGTGTACAGAATGGCCTTAGGCTTCATGAGGTGCGCGGCGGTCTTGTTGGCCCCGTCGAAGGCCGTGAGAGGCAGCGGCTTCGACGTAGTTTCCCGCCGTGTCCGCTCGCTACACGTTAAGAGCATTAGGTGCTAGATGCTAACTTGACGTTTGTCCAAATTGAAAGTGGGGGAGGGGCCCGATCGAGGCAGTTTCGAGAGTGCGGCAAGCGGTGCAGCGGGGTCTGCAACATCGTTGTCATGCTTTGACTGGACAAAAGAAAACCCCGACGTGCTTGAACTGCAGGTTTGTCCTGGCTTAGTTCACTCGATTCCGCGTTGAGTCGGCGATTCTGTTGGTGCAATTGGATTGGCGTGGATTTGGTGGACCATAATGGGTCAACATAAGTTTGCCATGACGGTGTTGCAGGCATTAAAGGGATGTCACCCCCGCACATGCGCAACACGCTCGACCTGGGCCTTCACATCGTCATAACCATTTTGGCGGTCGTAACGTCTATCTTCGACTACTTAAGTATACGATTTCTGGCTGGCGCTAACTGACCTGGGAGGCAACATGAGGCATTCCAGATAGTTTGAAAATGACTTTTGAATGAGAATCGGCTGGGTCAATCAGTCTACAAGAGGAAGACGTAGATCAACTCGTAAGTCCGAGATTTAGTTAGCTAATACATTGCTTAATTTGTTAAGTTCGGTAAATGCGCACTTAGTAACTACTGTGACAGTACGCTATTGCCTCCAGTACTTTTCTACTGGATTCTGGAAATTCCTCGTGTAAGTTTTGCAGGCACAGGCTGTGATTTGCCTCCGATTCCTCTAATGGAGTATAGTCTTTCGTAAACATTTTGACATTTTCATGACGAACAAAGCATTTCGGATCGCAATCGTATTTTAACAGGACTGTTTTTCCAGCCCTGTAGACCACTAGCTACCGGTACTTCGCCCCATAACAAACTGAACCATGTTTTCTGGCAACCATCAGTAGTATATGCCGGCACAATACACCAGCAGTATTTTACAAGGCGAATAGGTTTCGAGGATTTCTAAGCGAGAGGAGCTATTTCTAACGACGCGACCATTCTCGCTAATCGATATGAAACATCACACAGTGATTTTTTAAGGTTAGGTCTGCATTTTCGTAGAAATTCCCTCTTGGAGCCTTTTCTATTGGTCAGAATTTGTCTTGGACTTTTGACCAATAGTGGCCCGCTACAGAAACAGAAAGTTCTTTTCTCTCATTCGAGAATCTGCCGCATCGAGGAAAGATGGTGACTCTCAACTGTGCCATCGTTGGTGTTGCGGGAAGCGCGTTCCCTGTTGACATCGACCGGGGTCTGTCGGGGGGCCACTTGAAGGACGCGATCAAAGCGAAGAAGCCGAACACGATCCAGTGCGATGCAGATGAACTGCAGCTCTTCCTGGCGAAGAAGGACGGCGCGTGGCTCTCGTCTCGCTTGGAAGACGTGAAGAAGCTGAAGAAGGGCGAGAAGACTGCTCTCATCGAAGCGCTAACGAAGGAAGACCAAGAGCTACAGGCAGAGGATCCCCTGGAGGACGCGCTGAACGGAATGGATCCTCCATCGTCTCGCCAAATTCACGTGCTGGTGGTGGTTCCGAGGGAAATTACATACAACCGACCGGAACCACGTGATAGCTCGAACGAATGGTTGGCAGAGTTTTTCTCCAAAAGAGTTGAGTTTCACTCGTTGCCGTTTGTTGGAAGTCTGAGGAGCTTCGTCGAACAACCTCTCCCTGTGAAGATTCGAGCTAAGAAAAAATGGCTGGATAAATGGAAACTCAGACCTGAACTACAAGAGAAGATATTCGTGTTAGATGATGCCGCTCCGTGCATGGAGTTCAAAGGTCTGATCTTCGGCAAACGCGTGCTGAGGCCATTTCGCAGTGGACAGACTGAGAGCTCCTACCATTTGGTGTGGGATTTGGTCTTTCGCAATGTGCTCGATCTTATCTTTACTCGGGCACGCATCGACCGCGACTCATGCAACGGCTCGTCAACTGGAACGAAGCGTCCTGACTTCTTATTTATCTTGGATGATGTTTGCGTTTTTCGTGGCGAGGAGAAATCACCTGATGTCAGCATCAGTGTGTCGACCGCTGAGCTTTGTTCGAAACTTGTGTGGGCATATGGAAGTGTGCCATATGTGTTTGGCTACGCTGCGTCGGGCTACAATATTGATTTACTTGCTCTACATCCTCGGGATGACGATGGAGTCGTGACGAAGACCCCTATTGGAACCTTCAACTTTGAACTTAAGGAGCACCTGTTTGAAGCTGTACTCGCGATTTTGAACTTGTCGTTGCTTTTCCCAGTCATTGTAGAAGCGTGCCCAGCGTCTGGAAAAGACGAATACAGGGACATTAAGCGCTCGAGTGGTGTTGTTGTGCGCCTGTTCCCAACGTTCGTCGAGAAAGTTTTCCCGGATACTAGCAGTTTTGACCGTCTGAGACTGGTATATGGTCATATGGAGCGAGCTGGTGTTCCCAATGTCGATCGTCTCACAGATCTGCGTTTTCAAAAGAGGTCGGTAGTGTTTGAGCCTCGCGGGACGATGGTGAGACCATCTAACCTGCTCGATTTGTTTGGCGCCCTGCGAGACGTTCTTCAGGCTCTGGTGTCTCTTCATCGTTTGGGATGGATTCATCGTGATATCCGCTGGTCTAATGTGATCAGACAACGAAAAGGCGATTCATGGTTTTTGATCGATTTCGTCGATGCAGCTATCAGTCCGCAGCCATCTTCAAGTGGCCAACATTTGAGCGTCGAAGAACATGCCCCCGAGATTTTTGTGGAGAATGGCGTTCACACTACTGCTGTTGACATTTGGGCTGTAGGATTCTTGATTGAGACTAGCGGGGTGAGATGGCTGGACTTTGCTGAAAGATCGTCACTTTATGAGCGGCTGATGGCGAAAGACCCAACAGCACGACCAAGTGCAGAGGAAGCTTTAGCCGATCTGGCGGCGCTTGAAGAAACAGCAAAGATCGAGCAGGAAGCTGACAGCGAGTTGGAGCAGGGCGAAAACTCTCGTCGGAGTCGAACACAGTGTCGTAAGCGTAAACATTCATGACCTTTCGGCAGCATCCAACCAGCGCACAAATTGTCTACCAGCTAACGTTCGAACCTAACTTATTTGATTTATTTCTTACAGAGTTGATTCATTTCTTATGCCTGCTCCCAAGTCCTTTTCTGTCACCACGTTGCCCTGATTATTTTTACTTCTGATAAATATAAAGGTACAGTCCTGCACCGCGTTTTCGACACCGCTATAAACACATAAACTAGGATAATTTATCGTGATTTGAACACTTTATAGGTCAAAACTACTCCTGACAAATCATCGATTGGAGGTATTTATATGGTCCGCCCTGCCGAAATCGAGGTGCACAACTGTAGTAATATAGGAAGATGGCGTACTCTCTCGAACAATTCCAAGCTAACAAGGAGCGCATTAAGGCGGCGCAGAAGCGCTACTATCAGTGCACTCGCGAAGCTCGTTTATCCTATCAAAAGGGGTACGACGACAAGAATAGAGAGCAGATTCGTGCCCGCAAGCGAAAGACCAAAATAGAACCTAACCAACGCGAAAGCGAGCTTAACGAGGAAACCGAACTTAATTAATTAAATTGTTTTTAACTCAGATAAAAAGTCAAGACCAATATAGGCGATCACCACGCTTAAGCTTATTGGCTGTAAGGTATCAACAACCCGTTTGCCAAATATCTGAATTAATTAATTTCAGAATTTTTTGTAGAAGACTATGATATAAAGTCCATCCTGATACAAAATCCAATTATTATAAAGTCAGTTCCACGAGAATAATATAGTCAAGCATCGAATTCATTCTTCAGCAGACTGACTGAAATACTCCAGTGCGCAACCGGAACAGCAACGCATGCAGGTCTTCACACAGCTGGTCCCACGTAGGAGCCCCGTGAGCGGTGTCATCGATATACGAGCTGCGCCCCAAGACAGGATCCATCTGAGCGGGGGCAGGGATATTGCGCTTGAACACTGTCATCTGGTCTGTCAATATTGGCAATCTTCGTCCAGTCGGTTCTGCCTCGTCTCCGTCTCGCTCAGTGTGCCTAATTCAGGGCTGTCTTTCCACGGCCTAACTTGAAGTAGTCCAGTACGTCTTGATCCACCAGGGCTTCTTCCTCCGGCGGTAGCAGAACGAAACCCCACAAACAGTTATTGATCACCTGCTGATAGATCAAAGGCGCATTCTTCAGACCGAATGGCATTCTCAGTCACTGGAAATATCCGAATGGGCACACGAAAGCCGAAATCAACTTCGCTCGTTCAGTCATCTCGATTGCCCAGAAACCGCTAGCCATGTCTAGACTCATGAACCATATTGCGCTCTTGAAACCAATCAGGAGGTCGTCGATGAGTGACAACGGGTAGTTGGACAACTGAATGAAACCATTCACGATCCGGTAGTCGATACACATCCGGATATCCACACAATTCTTCTTCAGTACGATAACAATCGGTGAAGCCCACGGCGACTCAGAATGCTCAATCAACTTGGTCTCCAACAACTTCTTGAGCAACTCGTAAACCTTGATAGCCACCTGAGGAGCCACCGAACGAGGTCGTTGAGCGACTGGCTTGGCATTCAGATCGCAGATAACACCACGGGCCGGTGCCGGGGCAGTGTTGCCGTCACCCAGGAAGATAGAGCGATGATACTCCAGGATGCACTTCAGCTTCCGATTTCCATCCGGTGTGGATTCCCCAGGTTCACCCACATCAGCTTTGTCAATGCCACACCGAGGACTCAAGTCTTGGAGTTCCGGGATCAGTGCTAACTGATCTTTCAGTTGACTCAGTAGATCACTTCCTTTCTTGATGTAAACAGCAAGTTCCAAATCCAACTCCTCGGCATTGAGTCACATACATCTAGCGTACTCCATCTCAAGCTTCTCGACTGGGTCGCCCAGTGCTACAACACCGGATATGACTGGGGAGAAAGCTTCTTCGTCACCGCCTTCCGAAATCACACTGAATGCACACTCCCGGTCATCTGGATCGTCTATCGTGACAGCGTCGAAGAACTCGTCGCCGTCTGAATCAACATCACTGAAGGCGTCAACCTCGCTGGTCGCCTTTGGCACTTCCAGCTCGGGGTCTTCATCTTCGGCGAAAACGTCTCTTGCTCGCACATCTGGAGGTGCAGCATCCAGAGTTTCTCCAGGCACGACTTCATCCAGTACTGCTTCATCCACTACGACACTCGCTTCTGACTGCACTGTGGCAGCTGTACCATTCGGACTTCTGCCTCACCTGACTTGGGTCGGAGTAACACCTTGATCGGCCACGGATAGTCTGGCGACGGCACACACGGTGGCTCTCGTTCCTGCAATGCTCGTTCAATTCGTTCTGCCAACATCCGCTCGCGTCGGGAAAGCTCATTCTCCAGGATCACCGTCTGCCACTCTTGATAGGCTCGACAGCCTGGTCGAACAAATCTTCCAGCCTGAGGGAAGTATCCATACTCGATGATACGAGCGACTGCGGTTCGCGGTTCTAAGCTTAACCTTCTGGATGAGATGTTGACAACCTTTACCGCTTCCGGCCAGGACTTGCCTGCATAGAGGATCTTGGTAACCCAACGGTCTCCACGACCCGCCCATACTACAGCTGCGGGTTGCTTTGGCCATACTCGATGCGCACGACCGCGCTTTCACCTGGGTGTAAATACAAGCCCGTGCGAGTCGTCACCGCCAAATCCAAACCTTGTCGCTCAAGAGGGTAATCCCCGTACATCAGCACAGTCTCCACATCAGGTAGCTGAACCAGTCCTTCTCGAATACACAACCTTACTACAGCACTGAACATGAAGTTCATGCCCAGCAGTACATCCACTCCTTCGCCGATGTTCGCAACACAGACATCCACAATGTAAACCACACGGGATCCCAGAGTGACCTTCACTTGTGCACTCGCCGTGATGTAAGTCGGCACTCTACCTAGTCCGGACACCATAATCTGCTTGTGTCGATTGAGTTTGACCTTGAGTCTACGCGCAAGATCCAAACTGATCATACTCACCGACGCTCCAGTATCCAGTAGGAGTTTCAACCTAACATCATTCACTGCACCATGTACCAAGGCAACCTGCCGCGTGTCCTTCTCCGGCTCATGGTCCACCCACCATCCATATCGCTCTCCCCAATACAGCTTCAACTCAGGTCTGCTGTCTAAGTCGGGTAGCACTGAATGAGTCCGACTGGATTGATCATGTTGAACTTCCGGATGAACACTGTCTTGAACTAGAGATGTCCTGCATTGTTGGCTATCTTGGTTTCTGATCCTCAGCTCAGGGCCGACATACACTAAAGCACAACATACCGGGGTAATCTTCAGCCCGACGCGTACTGGATCCCATCCAGTATGGAACGTCGGGATCCAAAGTCCGGTAAATCTTTAGTGTGCCCTGTCGAGCGAGCTTCTTCACGGCTTCAAAAGCTTCCAGTCTTCACAAAGTCCGTCATGGAACTGGTTACACTTCCTGCACAGTTGAGTCTTGCACACACGTACTGGATGACCCGTTCGGTGGCACCGATCACACACAATGGCTGCCCAAAGTCATCGCAGTTTTCGCAGTACCTTGAACGATCCGGTCCATCCCGTCTGGGTGAAAATTCGATCTTGGTCCGACTGAATATGAACTTTGTCTCGGTCCGACTGGATGAGGTGGTGGCAGCGGAGGCCGCCATCCAGAGTTCTGCATCGCTCGGTATACCAGACGAGAAAACACCTCAGGATCCATGGCGTACGGGTCTATCGATCCAGCAGTGCTTGATTATCTTGCAGTAACTTGGTCTTGGAGAGTCGAAGTGCGCCCTGGATTAGGTCGAGACTCGACGACCTCCTCCTGAAAATGCACGTGTCTCTCATCATCGCTCAACTCCTCTTCACTCTGCGCGACATACTCTCGTCCGGTATACTTCGGCTTGAAACGCCCCTGACGCAGGTTGTCTGCTCTGGAGTCGCGCTGTCTGGATGACGAGCTAGCATGATCCTCATCTTGCCATTCTTCCTCATGCTGCCTCAGCACGGCTTCCAGATCCTCGACACTTCTGAATAGCTGTCTCTTCAAACTAGTCTGAAGGTCAGACTGAATGATCTTCTGAATGAATCGCTTGCTGTGTCGCTCGCGGCTACTGGATGACCTATTGTAACGCACATCGGCTTTACCGGCCACTGCATTCAGTTGGTAGAAGAATTTCAATGGAGTCTCGGACTTCTTCTGTGACGTCGAGTAGTAGCGCTCTGAATGAGACACCTTTGACTTGAGGTACTTGGACTTGAACTCCTTGGAGAAAACGGCCAGTCTCGGCGAACATGACTGGGTAGCTGAGCGCGCCAGTCACATGCAGCATACGACAGTCTCAATCGCAACTCGTAAGTCTTCATCTTATCCGTCCAACCTCCCTGGATGCCCATAGTCAGGAAACGTTCCCACCACTTCATCCGGTCAGGCATCGCAGCCTTCTCGTCGAAATCGTCCAGTCTGCTCGAACTGATGTACGGACGCAGGGGCATCACCGTAGTTCCGTTCTGGGTTTGCGTGGGCGTAGCGAAGTTCATTGGCACATCATCCGGTTAGCTGTCAGAGCCGTCGCTACTGGATGAACTCTCGTCGTCGTACGACTCCGAGCTTGAGTCCGGCGGGTCATCCGTCGGACGCGTCGGCTTCTTCGAAGCATTGCGCCCTGACGGCCACCTCTTCTCCCCAGTCTTGGGCCTCTCCGCGTCACTGGCCGTGGTCCGCTTCGGCGTAGGTGGCTTGGCCTCCTTCGCAGCGGGCTCCTGCTCCTTGGGCGCCGCTCGCGCTAGTGCTCGCATTCGCTTTGGGTTTCACAAAGGTAGCTCCTTGGAAAACCGCTTGGAGTTGTGCCGCCAGAAGTTCGTTGGCGTTCCTTCCATGTGACCGTTCAGCCCGACTGGTGACGCTTCCATTGATTGCGCCACTGGATGGTGGGTGCAAAGATGTGCGACCGGTCTCTGACTTGACTTGAGTTGCTGAATCAGGTCCATATGTTGCTCGAGTGGGTTGAACTTGGGGCTGTGTTGCACGAATGTTGCGCAACCGCTCAGCGTGGAACCGTTGAATGTTCCTCGCACCTTCCTGCTCTGCAGCTCTCTCCACATCGATAGACTTGATCTGCCGCTGGGGCAAGTCGACTTGTTACTTCAGTGCTCGTTCAGCTTCGCTAACTTGGGGAACGCGTTCCGCGTCGGCTTGGGCTTGCTACCGCGCTTGGCGCTGGGCAGCCTCCTCTTCAACGCGTCGGCGCTCATCCAGTACGGTTTCTCGGCGTGCGACTTCTACCTCCCGGCTCTGCTGTTCTGCACGCGCTTGGGCTAGCTCCGCCTGGGCGACTTGTTCGCGCACTGAATGGATCGCTTCTTGTGACTGTACGGGTTGACCGGGTTGAGCTGCCGGTCGCTCCGCGAGCCACTGAATCGCTTGGAAAGCATTTTGAAGGCCTTTACTCAGCTGGGCTACGGACGTCTCCTGCTTTTGCTCCATCCGGTGTAACGATTCCTGCGCTTGCCACATCGCATTGAGAGCGACTTGCGACGCTCCTGATGCTGCGGACCTCACTGATCCGGACCGACTGGATCGGCCGGATCGACTGGATGCGTATCGACTGGATGCATGTCTTCTCCATGAGACTCTCGACCTTCACTCACTCCGAGTAGCAGCGTTATCCGACTCCGACATAACGACATCGTCAGACTCACATGCCACTGGTGGCGTTGGGAGTCTCTCCTGAATGACTTGCACACCGAAGTCTGCGCCAGACTGGATGGGTGCCGCTTGAGCAGTCATCACCAACTGAGTGGGTCCGGCGTAGGGCATGTGCGTTGCCGCACTTCGACCTTCTGACCTCGCGTATGACGACGGTGAGCTCTCTTGTGACGACTTGGAGATTTGTGCACCGCTGGATAGCGACACATCCGAGTCCCGGGCAGTACCGAATAGACTCGACAGCGCATCAGGCCCTCTGGATGAGAGTCCACGAGCGACTGAAGCTGGTTCACTCGGTACGGCCGAACTGTGGAATGACGGCAGCGAACTCCACGACGGAGTAGACGTCGACTGGGGTCGCGGCGGTCCCATTTGTACACGCTTCGGTCCGGGCGCATCGGTTCAGGACCCGGCCGGGCTTTTCACCGTACGAATTCCAGACATGCGAAGCCGCAGGACGTATTCGCGATCCAGTAGCCCCGCCTCGTAGTCCGTCATCAGCAGGTCTCCTTGGCCATCTTCCGCGCGGTACTCCAGATACGACACTGAATCGGCACGACGGGATGGGTTCACGTCGGCCGAGTCATCCAGTAAGATGATCTTACTCGGTGCGTCTCGCGTAGCAGTGCGCCACTCGATGAGCTCCAGAGCAAGGAAATGCTGGATGTCTTCAGTCACAGCGCGTACTCGGTCGGCGCCATTCTGGATGATCCTGACTGAGACCGCGCGGGAATCAGATTTCTGGAGCGGAAGCCACGCTGGAACAACAGCGACTGGATGAGTGCGACACACTCCCTTGGGTTCAGCAGACTCAGCGAAACTCCGACTCCAGCGATGTCACGACCGAGGCACGCTTCCGCGCCAATTCAGTAATCCAAGCGCCCGCATGACTGGGCGGGTTCACCACGTCTTGCAAGTACTTCGATGTCGCGAGCACGGCAGTCCACTAGCCACCAAAATCTGGGGCCAGACTCGGCAAGGCGTACCGGACCTTGAGAGGGGTCGCGAACTCTCGTTCGAACTGCTCCCACCTCCAGGCTTGGCCAGCGGCGTATCAAGTGCTAGGGGCAAACTATTACAAACTACCAGTACAGTAATAGGGAATATGAAATGCGCGGTACAACCCAGTGATGGGGATCGCTGCAACTTGGAAATGGAATACCTCAGATCAAACCCAGCAGCGCGAGCCACTAGTCTCCTTGGTATTTTGGCTTAATGCGCGGGAGAGCAACTCAGCTAGGCTCGCGTGCTAGTGAGGCTCTGAACGGGCCGGATGCTTTGGGCTCCCTTGTCTTTTTCGGGCAGCTTGTCCTCCGCGGTGGCTTTAGACGGACGATTCTTGAGCGGTGTCGAAGGCACGTGCCTTGTTCTCGGCAAATTGAATTCTTTTGTATGTATCTAGTCCTCTCTCTCTCTCTCTCTCTCTCTCTCTCTCTCCCTTTTCTGCCTTTGCTGTCTTCTACTGTCTTTGGCATGTTCTACAGATCTTCGACCTGATTTAATTTGGATTCACTATGGGGATATTGGTGTTGACACTTCGGAGCGCACACACATACGATGATGACGGCGATCCACCGGGCACTGAGTCAGGATGGGACGTCGTCTCTCTGTGAACTGTCTCCGCTGGATCATTCAGTATGTCTTCATCCAGTCGGACTCGATTCGGTCTGGGTCGATGTCTGGTACTTCGTGTGGGTTCGTCTGCGTAGTGGTGACACTGAATGATGTATGGCGTCCAGTATGGCTTCATCCGGTATGACTTCATCCAGTGTGGCATCACCACTGCGACTTGTCCTTCGACTAGAAGTGGTTCTTGGATCGGTGCAAGCAGGTGGCGGAACGATGTGTGGGAGTCGCTTGGCGGGTATTTCTGGCGCTCGGGCCAGTCAATGCAGGCAGCAACTCAGGATACATTCACTGAGTGCACTTTTGCGCCTTGGGCTTATCCTGCAGTCAGGGAATCGGCGATCCGGACAGGGTGTGTCTTCTCATCCAGTGCGGCCGCACCAAATGCACACCTCCCGACCTGTGGGCCCATCCTTGGCCGTTCGTCCACGTCCACATCTCAACCACAAACAGTCGTCTCAGTCACACATCACTCGCAACACCCGGTTCTTCCATCACGTCAGCCGGTCGCACAACCGTCACTCATCCAGTAGTACATTCCGTTTCGATCCAGTAGGGTTCATCCAGTGTGACACCCGTGAAAATTTCTGACCACATTTTCACATTTATCTGGTCCACGTTGAACGAGCGATGGGCTTTCAGCACATCTGGAAGCACGAGTCGGAATGTGGTTGGGCCTGGGGCCTTCTCGATGGGGAAGGGACCCAACCACTTCAGCAGCAACTTGTTTACCGTAGGGTCACGCTCAGGGTCGTAATCCGGCCGTCCCAGTCGATTAATGTTCAGAAGTCTGGCCTTGACGGAGACGAAATCACCAACTTTGAAGTGCACATCCTGCCGTGCGCGATTGTAATATCTGCGCTGGCGTTCATGTGCCTGGATGAGGTGCTGACGGGCAGCGTCGATGGCTGCATTGCGCGTGTCACAAATGATGACTGCTCTGTTGTCACCCAAAAAGCTGGGATTGGACTTCTACCTGTGTCGACCTCCATTGGACTCCTTCCAGCTGACATATCAATGCCTGTCGCGTGCGCAAACTCAATGCACCTCAACCGCTTCGGCCAATCATCAGCGTAGTGCGACACAGAGCACCTGAAGGCGTCTTCCAATGTACGGATTTGGCGTTCGCTTTGGCCGTCGGCCTGGGCGCGATGGGAAACCGTCATCTTAAGCTTGATCTGCATCATCCTCGCCATCTCTTGCCAGAAATCACTGAGAAACTTGGCATCGCGATCCGACACTATGGATCGAGGCGTGCCGTGGATAACGCAACGTTATTGAAGAACAGCAGCACCACGTCGCATGCCGTAGCGTCCTTACTTGTTGGCAAATATCGTGTGGATCTCTTCCGGGGGTAGCTACTGCTATGGCCAAGTCAGAGACTATGCCGGATCAAAACTGGGCGTTTGGACTGCTCAAGGGACAGTGTCGGTTACGCGTCGGGGAAATCCACCCGCTCATTGCCATAACATTGGGATTTCAGGCCTGATTGAAGCGGGAATGGCCAAAGCCCCAGCTTCAAGGCTTGCATGAACGTCTTCTAGCCAAGTTGGCAACCTTAGGAACGCCGAACAGAGAGATCCCAACGGTAAACGAATGGCTGGCCGAGCTGGGCCCTCACGCAAACATCTCTCAGATCGCAACGGCCCAAGCTCAATGGATCGATGTCGCGTCGGGCGTCCTGCAATCCTTCTCAATACAACACGCACTGCTCTTCGTGATATACAAAGAGTTGCAAGGCCAGCCACCTCAAGGACTATTACGCCGACTGGGCAATTCGTTCGCAGCAGAGACCCGCAACTTTCAGACGTGGGTCCGTCGACCCCTGAACCCAACCAGGATCAACGACGGTCTGCCTCAAGAAGCCACTGTCCAATCCTTTCTCGCCTCACTATCGGTAGATGCCGAGTCAGACGGTGAAGGCTCCACCATGCCAACACAGCGTCAACAGAGGGTCGCCCTGATACCATCACCTTCAGACGTCGAGGTTGTCAGCCCGCACCCAGTTCCGAGTGCACGAAACTCTCAATCGAAGCGTAATCCAGGACCTCATGATAACATCAATGACGCCAGTGCTGATGCAGACGAATTCGAACTGATCGAGCTAATCCGCGTTCCCAGACCCCATCTCCTACAGCGTACTTGCAGCGTTCCAGTGGGCAGCCCGCTGCTCAGACCGCACCAGCTGCCCGCACTCGTCCGGCTTCAAGTGACATTAATACTGCGCCAGCAAAGCGGAACAAAAAGGCATTTTATCCTACAGCAGACCAAGAAAGAGTGCATCAAGTGGTTACGTCGGAGGCTCATCGAGGTAAGAGCCCCGAAGCATACATGGAGTATCTGACAACTTCGTCGCTTCCTCTTGACTTTCATCCAGGGATGCTGTCCCGCCTGTATGACTTTGGCTTCGGCTCGAAGGGGTTGTCAGTTGGTCACTTCGGACGAGTGGGGTACCTTGAAAGGCTCCGTAACGCGGCAAACAGCAAGGCAGACATGACAGATTTTACACTCCCAGTTCCATCACCTCCCGTGCTGACTACATGGGCACAGTTGCATTCTGCAACACGAGGTTTTCTCCAATATTGCAGTGAAATGTGTGAACCCACAACGATTCGCGTGGCGGCATCTCTCGATAACTTTACGTTGCAGCTAGAAGGCTGGAACCACGGGCTACCGGATGAAATCCCGACTCTAGTGCTCTGGATCAACGCCACCATGGAACGTTACCGAAATGGTGCTGCTCAAGATGGGCTCTCAGGCGGCAACTCCCGTCTCGACGCAATTGGGTGGTTTAATAACACCAATCCAGACCTTCAGGCTTTGCTAATCATGACCATGTCCGAGAGATCCACTCGATCCCAGGCTAAGCCAAGCGAAGAAGAGTTGCGTCGGCGACCACAAGAAGCCAAGTCGCGACAAGTCAAGCCGTTATCAGATCGCAAAGTTCCCCGGCTATCGTTGCAGCATTGCCTCGGAAAGATGGCAAGGAAGTATGTCTCCGATTCCTGTCGAAGCGAGGATGTGCTTCTGCGGACCCAGAGGTTTGCAAGTTTCAAGTCTGGTACACTTTCGTCCAGCAACGATTGAACCGATAGTTCGCCAGTATATCAACACAAAGCTGGGTGGTATAAGTGAACATTATGCGGAATCTAACTGAAGAAGTCCGAGTCGTGCTGATCGCACATGACTTGGACTTAATTCAGGATACCTGGAGCGCAAGTGCAAAATGACGCCCACGTTATACCCCGTTCAAAGAAAAAGCCACCAGACACTACTCCAGACTCAAGATCCAGCGGTCTTTCTACCATCTCGGAAGCAATCCTCCGTTACGGTAACTATACAGAGAATTCCATGACAACGAATTTTCCTCCAGGCCACGAAAGCAGCAAGCTGCCTCTTCGTGCCGTCCAAAAGCCTGCTCTCGCCACTTCGTGCTTGTCGAATATGCCCGACACAGACAGTTTCCTCGGTCAGACTCCGCGGATCAAGTTCCAGCATCTGTGTATCGAGGTGTAAAATGTGCTCGAGCGTCAGCTCCTGGTGGACGAAGCAAAACGCGACAGCCGTCTACTACAGGTGCTACTGACATACGGGTATCAGTGCCCACCAAAATGCCTACAACCTCCAGCCGAGTTTGGAACATCCCTAACTACCAGCTAGACTCGAGCAAGCAGCGTGGGTTATCTGACCTGATTATCCATCACGATTTCACGCTGGAGCAAGTTGTGGAGCTTGTACGAGGAGAGTCACCGGTCGATCCACGGCCAAACAAAGCACTTGCACCGCAACGGCTACATCACCTGTTGGAAGGCAATCAGCATCGTGAATTAATATGCAGTGCAGCGTTGTTTGGACTTAATCCCGAATGGTCTTCACTGGAACCCGAGCAGCAGCATCCTCCATCGAGCCACAAGTCGGCAGACCGTCACTTTAACACAGTGGTTAAAAGTAACCAGGTCAAGATGGGGGCCAATATCTGGTTCTGGACGAGCAAGTACTGGAAAAGCTCACGAAGATTCAGATCAGCCCTCTCGGGGCTATACCAAAAGCCAATACAGACCCCAAACTTAAGACTAGACTGATTCACGATCTCTCATACCCAGCTGGTAAATCCACGAAGGATGCTTCGGACAAAAGCTCGTTCCCTGAAGTACGATACCGACACGTTACAGCTATCGCAATGCAAATTGAGGCCTTGTATGTCCGAGATCCAACGACTACTGTTTATATCATGAAGGAGGCGTGAAAGGGTTTTCAGGCATCTGATGCTAGTCGCGCGCAGCGTTATGTGGATGGGGCCACGCCTAAAACAGTTAGGTGCGATCATCATTGACATGTCTGCCCATTATTGGTGGACGGGCTCGCCTGCCTACTATGGTTCGTTTGGAGGAGCGATTTCCTGGTTGTTTGGTCGCGAGAGCCCCGCGACAATAGGTGCGAATACGGCCGATACCACCCCATTCTTTGCCTACGAGTGGGTAGATGACCACGTGCTGGTAGAACCTGACACATCCGGACGACTAGAAGCGGCAAACGCAGCTTTACGACTCGCGATGATGGCAGTACTGGGACCACGAGCTATCAACGAAAACAAATTTTCAGAGTGGAGTACGAAGGTTGAGGTGCTCGGGTTAGAATTCGATACCATCGGTCGCACAGTGGAGATGCCAAAGCCGAAGCTATCGAAGGCTCAAAACCGTGTTCGAACTGCTCTAACGAAGGCAAAAATATCCAAGCACGAGATGCAATGCTTGTTAGAAAGTCTCCGACACGTTAGTACGTGCCTCCGAAACGCTAAACCCTTTACCAGCGACTTCAACAGGCAGTAGGTTCGGTGTCGCGATGGGGCAGCATCAAAATTGACGATTCGATGCGGCGGGATCTCGAGTGGTGTGATGCTATCCTGACTCACGGTCGGTGGTGGTCACTACCAACATCGATGTTCTGTGTCGAACCCACTATCGATATCCACCTGTATATGGACTCGAGCAACCAAGGCCTGGCAATCCTCGATCCAGCGCGCCGCCACTACATTCACCTCAAGTATGACGAAGGCGAACAAAACCTTATCGAGAATTCTACGGGATCGGACGGATTCAATATCAACGCGCGGGAACAACTGTGCGTGCCGCTGGCAACTTGGATTTGAGGTCATGTCTGAAAGAAGCACAATTCACCCTTAACTCACATCCGCCGTTGGACAGACAACACCACGGCAGCAGCCTGGACCAACAATTTGTACAGTACTAATCACTTTGCACAGGAGCTCAACCGCTATTGGTTTCGTTAAGTTACTCTCGGATTTCGAATTTCAGCTGAGCACTTGCCGGGTGCCTGCAACCTTCTAGCCGATTCCGGGTCACGAGCGTGGACGGCACCCTACGACAAAACCTGGACTAAGTTTACCTCTTCATGGATACAGGATCCGATATCGGAACAAGCGCTTCATCTACAAAACGTTCTCAACCATCTGCAAGCCCGATCTCTTGCCACTGACAGCCACCGCAAGTACGCTGGAACATGGAAGGAGTGGACCGACTGGTGCAACGAGCAAGGATTTGCACCATGGTTGGCAGGCGACAACCCCAACGACTCTCATCAGCTGGCCCTCTTTGCGGTCGCACGCTGGTTACGTCACAACAACCAACCCGGCAATGTCCCAAGTACCGAGCTGTCTAAACTCAGCCAAGTCTCTTGGCATCATCGTCGATACCGAGGATCACGGTCGGGTTACACGTGGGGCATCGACTCGCTGTGCAAGGGATGCTCCGGGTGTCACGTCCTCCAAACCAAAAGAACCTGTCACCTCGCGAATCCCCGACACTTCAGAAAAGTTGCAACTTCAGCACAGCCCACGATCGCGTCCTATGGGGGGCTGCTCTCATGGGCTACATCTTTCTGTTGCTCCGTAGCGAATATTTGGCAGACAAGGGACGCATAAAGGCATACACTCTACGATGTGCTGATGTGGTGTGTCACACTCTGGACGGAAGACGAGCTCAACAGGAATACGAAGCGGCATCAGTTCGTGTGAAGTTTCGCGGCAGCAAAAATGACCAGCAAGGCAAAGGGGAAACAAGAATTTTAGAGCGGTCCGGAGTTTGGTGGGCCTGTCCTGTGCGGGCGGCCTGGCTTCTGATCACGCACCAACAGCTAAACAGAATTTCTTGTGCCGAACCTATCTGCAGTGTAGACGAAGGCCATAAAACTAGCCGCAGCAGCAGCGGGCGAGGATCCCAACCGGTATGACACGCACTCAATGCGCAGCGGTGGTGCCACTGCTCTCTTCGCCGCCGGCGTCGATCGCTTAGCTATTGAGCGATTTGGACGCTGGAAATCTGACGCATATGAACGCTATACGCGTATTGACGGACAAACACTTTCCGGTCTAGCCACGAGCATGATTTCCGACAATCACTCAAATTCCATACTTCGTCAAGCACAGCTTCACCTTCAAAACAGGGCTACTCCTGGCTGGACCAACCAGGAGCGGCTTAACGAAGTCGAATACGAATGATTTGCAGCCCCAGCCGTGAGCGATAGTGGAAAAGTATATTAACTTCTCTTAAAAGCAGGGCGGAGGGCGCGGATACCTTTCTCAAACAACGTATAGCGAAGTGACTGTGACCTGTCCGTAGTAACATCAGAAATTGAAATTTGCTTGATGAACTTCATCCCAAACAATATAATCAGTGTCCCGCAATTGGGACCATCCGTCTGCTTCAAGTCTGGCACCGGTTCGGTGTTATAAGAAGGGTATTCATCCGCTAACACAACCTTGACGAACTCTGCACAAAACGGGTCAAGTCGATCGTAGTAGTATTTGTTTTGGAGCGAATTATACGGATAGATAGTCTTGGGATCCCTCTCCTTGTCTACTATGATCATACACCAGTGCGCATTTCCAAAATTAATTGGCAGAACAATAAATCTCTTGTGTCCTCTCAAAGCTCCCGTAAACTCAGAAATATGATTAGCACCTGCCGGTTTCGTAAAAAAATGGAATTGTGTGTCGACCACAACTGTGTCTCTGCGGTGTCCAAGATATATGTGCAGCCCCATCTTGATGCACAAGTCATTTAGTCATCTTGTGCCTCTATAGTCAAAGAGCTCGTGGAAAAATGCTACCAAGATTGGAACAAACATGTTGGGTTAGTGCCTGTTCATACAAAAACGTTCCAATTACATTTCGTACATTGGGGCCGAACGAGAATTGATGGTACACTGATGTACTTCTGAAAATTGACAGAAATTTATCTCGTGTTGCGGGATCCATGCGCATTTCCACCGATTGCCGATGAAACCACTTAAAACAATTTTCTGCGGATTGTAGATACTGCAACTTTGAGCTTCAACACCGACACAGGACCGGTTTCTGAGCCGAGGACAACACCAGGTGCAAATGGTCAGACACTGGAACCAAGGTATTATTTTTTTAAAAATAACACCCGTGCAAAGTGGATGCATGGCAACAATCGTTGATAAATGATAAACTTTCAATCCAATTTGAGCGCTAATGGTACCGAGTCCAGCGCCGTCATCATCTAACACAATCAAGGTTTTCCCACTCGAGTTTTGTATATCTCGCCCTTTTATCAAAGACGCTTCCAAATCTATGATAGCGCTGTAGGCAGTTTGAACAGTTTTTCGGTCAAACACGAAATACAATTCATGAGGTCGTACGCCCTGATTATTCTTGAGGGTTGTATCCAATGTTTCATTAGTACGTGTACCGATGTCAAAGGCACCCAACAACCGCGAGGACATCTACTGATCCCGTCGGCGCTCCGCAGAGCGAGCGAGCCATACGTTGCAGCATTACAGAGTACCTGTCGCTGAAGTTGTTCGCAAGGATAAACTTGATCACGAGGTTCAACTCGATCCTCGTGATGCGGACGCACACTTCGCAGTTGCAGTGTTGACTGCAGCGGAACAGACCTTGATCAATGCCTTAACTGACTGCAGTACCACCCAGCTCCTGTCATGTATCCACGTCGTGGTCGCGTGACACACACACAGTCGTTAGTGTCAGGAAATGCTCAGCGACGGACAGCCAGCGCAGCGTAACGATTACTGCTCCGACACAGCTCCGACAGATAGCACCGTGTGGTGATTACTGCACCGGTAAACACGAACGGCACTTTAAGATCGTGCAACCAAGATCGTCGACGAGCAGCAATTCACTACCCAAGCAGTCTATTTTCTCCTGACCCAATACTATTTCTTGCCTCATTCTAGGTGTTATACTATTTCAGGCGTAATACTATTTCGAGTCACACATGAACCACGCACGTGTGTGGCAATAATCACTCCGATGCCCTCACTGCACTGAGACGTGCCCTTCCAATCAAAACAGCATCGTTCCGCATAAACCCTGTTGTCATCAATGCAGTGCAGTACACTATCATGCGTTCTGCCATTATTGGGAATAATGCTCGATAATAAACTCTAAACTTTTTAGGGTAACAACCTAATAAATGTTTCGCAAAACCGTCAAGAGATTTCAATAATCGGCACTCTGAGTGTAAAAGAGCGGATATTTATCACCAGGGTAACACAACAATTTACCATTAGGGTACCACAAACCAGATCGTCTTCGACTTGGCTGGGAATACATGTAGTGGGTCAGTGAAAGGCTCATTGTAACTAATCAAGCGACGTGGTAGGCAATAGAATCGATTTTGTTTTCAGTCGCGGCAGCAACTCCGCGCTTATAGGTATCACCGCACCTCGGAGTTCATACCGTAAGTAAACCAGACATCGTTTCTATAAAGAATCTTGCGACCGATGCTCTGGCCGCCGATGTCATAAATCTGCAGCGCCACTTGGCTGTCACCTATGCAATGCTCGACCAGTCAGCCAAGTGCTTTGTCCAAACGACGTGAACGTCACTTACCTGGCGACGCCATCTGCTTGAGAAAGATGCCCAACGCCGATTGCCTGCTTGTATGTTGTGGAGAATTGGCTTCCGTGTGCCAAATTACGTGGATGTCTTGCCGATGGCGCCATCTTCCAGGATGACAGTCTGTGCACCTGTCCGTTCACTATTCAAGGCTGCAACCCCATCGCATACGTCTCTTGCAAATCCTACCTTGTACAGTACTGGAGATGCTATGGTTCTGAATCACTATCCGGCACCTCTGCTCCACCATTGCCTCCTGCAGGTGCTTGCAACAGACTCAAGCTACGCCGATCTGCGATGGCTCGGTGCGCTCTGGTATGCCGCCATTTCGCTCGCAAGCTCCGTGAGTGTAATGGTCTCCTAGTCTACGTGGCCCATCACCTGCATCGGTATCCAGCTCGTCACGGCTCCTGAGGTCGACGTGGATATCAATCGGAAATCGCCCCAAGATCGGTCACCTCGCCCCAGAGACGTGGACCAGTCAGAGCTCGACTCCAGCCCAAGTCATATTTCCAACATGCAACACATCTCTGCATGTGCCAGGTTGAACCTGGTCTTCGTGTTTGCATTTGCTGCGTCTCTATGGAGACGCCCATCAGATCTAGCTATTGGTACTTGTTGCTAGAAGCTAAACTCAATCAATTTCATTCTGCATTTTACTCAGTCGAGTGCAAGTGGTTCATTCCAATTGGTAGCACTTCTTCGTGGTGGGTGAGGGTTGCGCCACATCTGCATCATCGTCGGCTCGCTTCTCTACTCACAAGCTTCGAGAACCACTCGCCATTCTGCTATCTGCTCCGCTGTTTTCAAGTGATCGTCAACTCCGTCTACCGTCTACGCAGCTATGGACGACCAAGGACACGTGGGCCAGATGCCTGCCGGAGGCGCTGCCCCGAACCCGTTCAACCAATTCGTCCAAGCCATCGACCGCATCGCTGTTGGCCTCAGCCAGCAAAATGCCCAGATGTACCAAGATTTCCAGTCTCAGATGCAAGCCTATCAGCAGCAGCTGCAATAACACGTGTCCGCTCCGCAACCGGCTCGCGAGTACCGGCTTGAAGGCGTTTCGATGCCGACATTCTGTGGAAAGGCGACTGAGTCGGTCGACGAGTTTATATTCAGAGCGAAACTATTCATGGAAGGCAAGTGCATTGGCGACACGGCGGCCTCCAACCAGCAGCGTGTAATCGCTATCTTGGCTGCCAACTTGGGGGAGGGAGCTGCTTCGTGGTACCATGCCCAAGTCGTAATTGACCACATTCACTTTGCCGACGTCGACTCCCTCGCGAACGCTCTACGTCGCGAGTTCGTTCCTGCGGACCAGCAATTTCGTTTGCGCGCAGAGCTGAAGTCTTGCCGTCAACGAAGTTCTGTCGAAGAATATGTTCGTGATTTTGCCGTCTCATGGCTCGAATTCGTCACATGAGCGCTATGGACCAAGTGGATAGATTCTGCGACGGCCGGAAGTCTGAAACGCGCAAGGTGGTGATGTATCTGAGGTGCGGTACGCTAGCTGAAGCTATTTGGGCTGCTCAAGCGTTCGAACGCACTCACTTCAAGTCGTCGTCAGATCGGAGTCGGACCTCGAGCAGCTCGAGGCACAGCGGGATTCCGCATCGCCCAGCTGCGGACGGTCCAACACCGATGGATATTTCTGCGGTAGACACTCGATCAATAACCAAAGAGCAATGCCGGTATCAAAATCTGTGTGACTACTGCAAGGGCAGCGGCCATCGCATCGGACAGTGCCCTCATCGCAAGTCTACGCGGGGATAGCAGAATCAGGGAAACGACCCAGCTCGGCGGATGTGGATGGAGTATCCGTCGAGCGTGTGGTGAGTTCTGAATCTCCTACTGTCCATATGGACACTACCGTCGTTGAGATGGCAGAAATCTCGACGTCGGAAATGACTGTCACGCCGCGAGCGGCGGCGGCGACAAGTCCCTTTCTGGTAAAAGTGGTGATCATGGGTCAAGAATGCTCCATGCCGATCGACTCCGGAGCGTCGCATTGTGTATTGTCTGGGCGCGGCTTTGACACATCAAGAATGGTGACTACAACATTGGTGGCGCGCGGTTTTGATGGACAAGCGCAGTAGCGCACAGTTCCCATAGCTGACCTCGAGGTGAAGTGCAGCAGTTCGGTGGTGACAGTGCCGTTCGTGTTCTGGCAGTTGCAGTATGACTACGATGGGATCCTCGGCCGTCCATGGCTCGAAGCAAACAATCCCAACATTGACTGGCCTACTCGCTCTTTGTCTTGGCCTTCTAACAGCCAAGAACCACCCCCGCCTCCAGAGGTTGGTTGTGATTGGCTGGACTCCACGGACGAGCACATACATCCTGTACTCAGCCGCAGTAAGAACGCACTAGCCCCGGTGGAGGTTTCGCTGCAGTCTTTTCGTGTACGTCTGGCAAACCACGAGAACGTGGAAACATTTCGGTAGATGCTGGAGTCAGGCGTATTTCCGAAGCCAACGCCACGGGACGTCGTCATTGTGCTAAACGAGTTCGATGACGTTTTCCCATCTTCGCTTCCTAACGAGCTCCCGCCCGAGCGAGATATTCAGCATGATACTGTGCTGAAGCCTGACGCCAAACCATCGGCACGAGCTCCATTCCGTCATGCACGCATTGCAGAACGAGAACTGGCTAAGCTTGTGAAGGAACTGTTCGGCAAGAACAACATCGAAGAATCCAACTCAGCCTGGGTCTCTAATGTATTTGCTATTCCGAAGAAAGTGGCAAGAAGCGCTGGCCAACCCACGAGAAAGAACTGTTTGGCATAAAGTTCTATCTCGAGAAGTGGCGTGTGTACCTGCTCGGTACACTGTTCCCCGTGTATACCGACAAGTCGGCGTGCAAATGGTTCTTCAGCAAACCCACTCCCTTACCAAAACGTCTGCGCTGGTTAAACTTCTTTAACCAGTTTACATTCAAGATCTTCGACAAGCCGGGTCAAGCGAACGTGGTCGCAGGTGCATATCTCGCCCGGTCGAGGATAGCGCCGTCGCTATCGCAGTTCCAGACCCTGCTCTGGCAGAACGCGTCAAGGCTATGTATTCAGGGGACGAATTTTGCGCAACTCTACTTGAGCAGCTTCGACAGTCAGCGCCCAGTTGTATTTCGCCGTGTATCTTCACATGAGATCGTCTGACATTCCCACATTGAGAAACTTCGAGGCTTCTACTGGGGTTTTCTGATCCCGTAGCCAAGTATTAAGAAGCGCGCCCTGCTGGTTCGAAGCCAATTTCTCCGTGAACGGATTTTTCGTGGCCGAAGCGAGCATCTGAACCAAGGATTCATCGCTGTAATTCTCCCGAAACGTCTGGATCATATTTGTTTTCTTGTTGGGGTACATCTTGTTAAAATCCTCCAGGTACTTGGTCCAAATCTTGAAATCGGAGGTGGCGAGGAGGCCGTTTGGTACCTCGTTGTTTTTCACGAAATAGATACTTGTTGAAGTTCCACCATAGAAGGGAACATCTTTTGTTCTGAGCTTGTAAATGATGAAGAAGTAGAAGGTTTCATTGGGAGATTTTCCACGGCGCAACCAATCATTGAGCCACTCGGTCTGCAAATGTTTGGCGACTTTCACCGTAGTCGGATTCTTCATCGCTGTCTCGATGATATCTCCGATACTTTCGTCTATGTGGCTTAAGAAGACTCACTTTCCTGGTAGGGTTCTGGTCGTTGAACGCGTTCAAGTAGTTGAGCCAAGTGTTGAACTGCGGGCTGCTGAGAACGGTATCCCCTACGTTGTTTAGCTCAAACACTTTGAAGACAGCAACTGGGGATTTCTTTTCCCTCAAACCAACCGCGAATCTGCTCAATCTGCATTTAGGTCGCGACAGCCTCTGTAGATGGAATCTTCTTCGCTGCTTCGAGCATCTTAAACAGAGTATCGTCGCCGTAGTGAGCTGCAAACGTTGAGAGCATCTTATACAGAGTAGCATCGCCATGGCGAGCAGCTAATGTTGAGATCGTCGGTACTGCCTTATAGGGATTCTTGGCATTGAAATCATCCACATATTTGATCCAAGCTAAGAACTGGAGACAGAGACGAATCTCCCTCAAATCTCGTTTCCCTTCATGTTTAGGGAGATCAGTCTCTGTCTCCTCTCCTCTAAGGCTTGCAGTAGTGTGTGCTCAAATCTAAGAGTGAGCGGAGACGGCGAACATCGCCAAAGCTGTTGGCTGCGGGCAGTGTGCACGTATCTGGTGTATAAAACACCATTTCTGCCTTGCCTGCTTCGCTCGGATGACCCTTGAATAGGGCCGTCGCCTTAGTAAACACTAACTTTCATAACACGTCATTAATTCAGCTCTCAGCTGTACTACTCCAGCCTGCCCTGAGCGACCTCTCAGCTGGCCTTACTTACCCCTAAGCTTACCCCATACAAAATCAAGTATAAAAATCTTTGGATCTTAAATATGTGGCACTCACTTCCAGGTCTCACTTCCATTTTCACCGACAAGGACGATGAACGAGCAGGAGACGCTAGACGGGCATCGCAGCCCAAGTCCTCCTAACAGCGTTTCTCGCAATCCGTCCAGCAAGAAGGGTCCACGTGGACGCAGCTCTTATCGACGCACACCCGGAGGACCCAACACCCCATCTTTAAAGCGAGTGCAAGGGCAACAATCACCCGGAGACCTGCAATCCGCCCCATGTACGCCGATTCCGACCCCAGCATCGCGCGCTTCTCGTTCTGCTCAAGCTACACAACGATCTTCGAAAAGGAAGCAAGGAAAACGAAAGCGGGCGGATAGATCCGGCGACTCTAGACAGTCCTCTGCTCGTCAGCGTAAACAGCAACGCTTGCAACGATCAAGTACACGACGCTCACCGAGAAACGACAGTGATGAAGATACAGCAGCTGACCCCCCCTCCGACAGGAACCCACAGCCAGACCTCGCAAAACGCCATCGCGAAATTCCTGAATATGGTGCCCGCCTAACCAATGACCCACCCAGACTATTTGCAACGCGTCGTCAGCGTCGACATGAGCTTTGACAGTTTGTTCAGCTTGCTGCCCACCCCAACCATTGGTATGTGGCAAACTCTGAGCTACAAAATAAACACGCTGCCTTCGTATACTGCAAGCACTGTAAGATGACGATGGCGTTCAAGCCAAAAGCGTACAAGGTATCACAGCATATGGAAAAGTATCATATGCGTGAGCTCAAAGAATATTTGCTCGGCACAACCGAACAGTCGATTCAAGGCAGCCTTATCAAAGACTTTTCTGCTGCTGTCGACAGACTCCGTGCGATCAGCGCTGACGAACAAAAGCACATTAACATGCTGCTGGCAAATGGGTTGCAGGGCACTTCCGACCACTCATTATGGTTGAAGATGACGGTTTTATTGAGTTCGTTACCTTCATCACTGAAACATTGTGTGGAGTGCACGTGAACATTCTCAAGCGTGGGCAGTTGCGGAAATGTATTATCTCTTTGCTGACGGATTGAGAATCACTATTCGCGACGATATCGATCTACATTGTTGTATTTCTCGTTCACGAGTGATCATTAAAAGGAGGCCATCTGAACGTGGTACGCTGGTTGATCGACCTAGACTGGGAAGACGATGGTATGTAGAGTGGCAGTAGCAATGACTCTGATCGCAATGGGTATTTTGTCGACGAGAACGAGAACTAGAAGTAGCCGTCCCTCCACTGTCCGAACATCAAGATCAGGTCTGCGCAGACGAATGTGTGTGACTTGTGCACAGTATACCAGTCACGCATGCAGAGTGGCGCTACGGCTGAGCAAACGGAAGAGCTGGACCAACACACGGAGTCCGTCCGTCACATGAGGTACGTGGACATAAGCATCATATGGATCGAACAGGGGGGTATTAATATCATTTTGATCACCTGTGAACATTTAGACGAGAGTACAAGAAAGATAAAGCCGCAGTGCACGGTGTAGATGGAGCAAGAAGTGACCTCGCAGTGTCATAGATTTCTCGCAAAATTTGACGATCCCTACGGTCACCTCCACACCATCGCAATGGTACTTCTGCTCTGCGTAACTACGGGTCAAATACCCGTAGTTACGTTGCCTTTACTATTCACTACGTGATAAAAGATTTTGAGTTGCGAAGCTGGACGCTCGAAGTCACGGAGCTTCCTGGTAGTCTCGACAATGGACCAATTCAACGTGCGTTGGATGCAATTATGGAGGAGTGAGTCTTCGAAAAGAGTACTGTATCAGATTTGTTCACGACTCGGAGACGAATATGGTAGCATCTGGAGATAATTTAGGTGTTACTCCAATTCATGTCTGGCACATGAACTCCATCTCGTGTTGTCTGGGGCCTTGTCAAAAAAAAGAAGTCGCACCTGGACCCAAAGCTACTCTGGGGGACAATTGTTGAGGAGGAGCCTGGTGCTATCACTAATGATAACGAGGATGATGATAACTTGGACGAAGACGAGAGAGATGAAATGCATAATCGTCGCGATCGTGCGATTGATGAAATCGAGAGCTATTTGGATGAAACACTTGAAAATCTAGCAAAACCCGAGATGGAATCCATGCGCGAAATCGTGCAAACGTTTCGATCGCTGTCTGAGTACTTCCAGAAATCCCCGAAAGCACATAATCGACTTGATGATATCCAGAAAACAAAGTTGTGTGTTTCACCAGGAGAATTGGTGAACATGATCGCCGATTGTCCAAGCTTGATGGAATAGCTGTTGGCAAATGCTGGAGAGCTCCATTCGGCTTCAGCCAGCATAGGGTAGTTATTTTGAGCACTTATTCTCGTATGAGAGGCGTGTGGAGTTCAAAGACATGCAGAACAAACTAACGAAGCTCACACACAAAGAGTGTCTGGTCATCAAGTGTCTTTGTCTCTTACTGGGCCCGTTTGAATCTGTTTCTCGGCATCTCGGTGGGCAATATTATCCTACGCTGCCGTTGGTCATGCCGGCAATAGATGCTCTGAAGAAAGTCCTTCTGGACCGAAACCTCTTTGAGGATATCTTGAAGCCTGCTGGAGACGAGGGATACGTAGATGAAGTACGCGTTCTGATGAAGGGGTGTCAAAATGCGATTCGGCAGCTGGTCACGAGACGGTTCGGCAGCTTGAAAACAACGAATCTAGTCTGGATAGCCTACTTGGATCCTAGAATGGCAAACAAATATGACCCAGTTGACCACCGCTAACACGACACAAGCCCGCAAGGACTTCCTGAAAGCTGTTGTCGCTTTGGCTGAATCTCGAATGCCGATAGTGCAGGATCCTCCATCTTCTGCGGTTACCAAGAAATCAAATGGTGACTTCTTCACTGACCGCGTTTTGAAGGCTAATCAGCAGGATGAAGAACAAACACCACTGGAAACTGACTGTAGCAAAGGAATCGACGAGTATATAGCTGCTGGTAGATCTCTGAAAAAGGTGGAGGAGGTGAATCCGTTCGAGTGGTGGGCAGGTAACAAGGGCAATTACCCTCACCTCAGCCGTCTAGCAAGAAAATGGTTAGGAGCTGTGGTGACCAGTGTGCCATCGGAAAGAGCATTTTCCACTAGCGGCAACATCACCACTGCCAAGCGCAGCTCACTGGCACCTGAACTGGTCCGCGATCTCGTGCTTATCGCTGAAAATGCAAAGCGAAAAACAGAGCAAACCCAAACAGCTCCTAAAGCCCATCATGGAGGATATCACTTGGTTCACTGGGTAGCCTGCGCGGAAAATCTAAAGTCGATTAGTGTGAAAAGCTTGGTGATGAATGCATATGATGGATAACAATTTGAATTCCGTATCGATAAGTTTGGAAAGCTTTGCCTGGTGATGCATGTACCTGAAGAATAAAGTGTTATCACTTCGATTTCCAACTCCCCGCCGTCTACAGGAACAAGCGTCGATGTCACTGGTACTGTTGCTGTTGTCGTCGCTGTCGCCGACAGGCGTCTCGAGTGGCGTGATGACGGCGTCCCAGTCCAGCGTCGCTAGTTCAACCCAGTCCAGTGCGTCAAGCAGCAGCACGTCGTCGGTGTTACCACAGGTACGGGCCTACAGCTGCAACAGCGGTTCGAGGATCGACGCCAAGCTGACGTGCGACAGGTGTCGACTCGCACACATCGCGCGGGGACATATTAGGCTTCTTCACGGCGGTCATCTGTTTGGTGGCGTTCGAAGTTGACAGTAGACTCCGCGGACGCTTAACCGCTGTCGCCGTCTGCAGTGGTGTGGTCATGGTTGACATCGCTGTTGCCGTCGTCTTCTGCTGTAGCACAATCTGGATCACCAAGGCGGCCAGCTACGACGGGAGGTACCGCACGAGCACGTCGTGGGTGAAGGTGGCGACACTGGCGCGCTTGTGGAAGCCGAATTTGTTGAGCTGGCGCTGGAAACCTGAGAACTTGCCGTGCTTGAAGTACTTGCGTTGCACCTCGGTCTCCAGTTTTGGCACGTCGTAGACCCGGAAGTGCGATCCGTCGGCCGACCACGAGACGATGAATTGGACTTCGTTCTGCAGCATGTCGCAGACGACGTGCACGAAGCGAGGCACGGTGGAAGCGGACGTGACGGCCCATGTCTTTAGCTGGTCCAGACGCCGGAATAACCGAAGGGAGAGCAACATATATACGAATGAAGGACGGGCGATATCGCGTAATCTCCGAAAGGCTCTGGTCGACTGCGATCGTGCTCACGCATGGTGCAATAACTACCGTACCGTCCCCAACTCTAATCCTGCGCTTCAAGTCGACCGCCTCCGCTTGAAGTTCTCTCCAGCGCCGGATCCGGCTGCTACTGGCGTTCCGTAACTCCACTTGATCCAGTTAGTCGTTTGCAGTTACCGATGCAGCATGGCGCAACTTTAACTTTCGTAATCCACAAGTTTGCCTTGTACGTAAATTTACTCGCTATCCTGTTACATCCATACGCATCATCACAGTTCGACGTGGATCCGCTCGTATCCGAGCTAGATTGCCACTCGACAGGCTCTCCAGCTTCCGATGCACAAGTTCCTCCATTCGGCACACTTGCCAGACTCGGATCCGGCCGGGTCATTTTTGGTCAAGACACTTAGGGACCACAGAACCTACATTTGGACGGTCTCACAGCTGGGGATTCCACAAGTTTCCACCAGATCCAACCTCTTTGAGATGGATCCGGCATATACTCGCCAGGTTCAGTATTGGTATAACAGCGTGGGGTGGATCCGATCCGTGCTCGTTAGATCCGAACTCCACTGGCCTCCACCGTGAATCTAATGACAGATCCGGCACACCTCCGTCAGATCCATATTGTTTCGCCATATTCACACACCTTCCCATCCACCTTAGACTGGCGGCCACACTGCATTCCTTTCTCCAGCTTCATCCAATCCGACGACCAACTCGTCGGGCAGGTAACCTCCTCCATCTGGTCCACGACCTCCTTGTAGAGCCTTCACTTCGCTTCTCCGCACTGGCGACCAACCCACTAGCGCGGATCCACCATGCTACACCTCCTCGTGTGGCTGTATCACCTGGAAGCGATTCTTTTTGGCTCGATCCTGAAGTAACTCGTGCTGCAGAGCCTCGCAGTTCAGATCCGCTTCATCCACCCAAGTAGGTTCAGCGTAACCGCGCCAGTGTACCTCGAACTCGCGGAGGATCCGACCGTATCGCGTACGATGACCCGTCCTCATGTCAGTAATCTTTTCCACTTCGTATTCGTCGTCGTCCAGTTCTCGATCCCAACTATCTTCGCGCAACAGGGCCTCATCAAAGTCCAAACGATCCGTCTCATCCACCGTCAACACAGCTGCGGGTCGATCTGGAAAGAACTTCACGGGCTTCAACTTGGATACGTGCACCACCGGAAAGAGATGGTAATCAGTGCCAGCCGTCTACAACCGTGCTGCGTAATCTCCCACCATTTCCACTACGCGGAATGGACCGTGCCACATGTGGGCCAACTTCTTAGCGTACCCTGGCTTTACACGATCCAAGTACAGCCAGACGCGGAATCCAGCTTCAATCGGGTGAGGTACTACCCCTTCGTTATGCTGTTCCGCACGATCTGCGATAGCCCTTTTCAACCTGGCGTTGACTTCAGCCCGCACACGCTGATAGTGATTCTGGATCTTGTACCTCCATCGACGTGGATCTGAGTCGCGGTGTCGAGTGCTTCCCACAGGAAACGCTGCCTCCGACGTAGACTTAGGATCCCAACCGTGCAACAAATAGAAAGGTGTATCCCCTCGGATTCGGTCGTATGACGTATTGATGGTAAACGCCAGTCGTTCTGCGTACTCGTCCCAATCACGCTGGTTCTCGTCTTGCACGTACATCTTGATTGCTCGCGTGATTGCTTGTACCATCCGCTCCGTCTTGCCGTTCACATGGGCCCTCTGCTTCTGCCCAAGGACCCGGTTGAAAGCGCGGTAAACGCAGACATGAAACCAGGCTCTCGATCGTGGCGGATCACCTGGCTAGCACCAAAATGCCTAAACACGCTTTCTTCGTACGCCTCTGTCACAGTCTGTGCCGTTCTCGAATTGTTAGCCTTGGTGATGACGCAAGTGGTAAATAGATCCGCCCAGATCAGCAGCTCCGTATTCCCCTTGTACGGATTGGGCAATGACGGTATATGATCCATCGCTATGATCTGAAACGGGTAAGTGCCTTGAAGATTACCGGGTGACTCACTTCGGATCGTCGGCCGCCCCTTGCCTGTTTCGCAGTCGACTCACTCACCGATCCACTTCTGCACGGATCTGAATAAACCCCGCCAGTAGAAGAATCTTCGGATCCACTGATACGTACCGACTGATCCCTTGGTGCGCCCCCTCCAAACAGGTGTGGTAGTGGTGCAACAGATCATGCAAAGTCTCGGGTACGACTAGCCGAAGTAACCAATCTCGGTCCGGATCCGCCTTGTCTAAAGGCGAGCAGTAGTACAGCAGATCATCGTCGCCTGTCTCGAAGTCCGCGGCGACATTACCGCACGCTCTAGCCTCGTTTCGAGTTGGATCCTCGACTTCACCTCGTAGATACTTCTTGAGGTTGGAGATCCAAAACTCTTCGTCTTGAGGCTGGCGGATCCGATCGATGCGTAGCTGCTGAACCACTCCTTCTTCCAACACATCCGGCTTCTTGGTCCTCGTGTGGGTTCGTTGAGCCACGGCGCTGATCCGAGCAGTGGTTTCCTCCAAGGCTGGCGCCAGGATCTCATCCAATCTATTCAAAGTGACCAAATTCTCCAGATCCGACTGGATCTCCACCTGAATCCCAGCTTTTCTCTGCAGAGCGGCCCTCACCAAGCTCTCGGCACTCGCATTCCACGCGCTGGACGTGCAAGAGATTATGCTTCGGCCAACTCCGCAGACAGTGTAATGCCTTTTGCCTTAGCGACGTCAGACTTGGCGCCTTGCAGTCGATTTCACCTCGCATCTGGCGGATCACAAGATTGGAATCGCCACAAATGAGGACCCGTCGCTTGTCAAATCTTCAAGTAGGTCAAAACACAGTAGCAAGCCGTTGTACTCGGCCTCGTCCACCGTCAAATCCTCGGCATACTTGGATGCAGCTTTTACCACAGCCCATTTAGGCAACTTCCAAATGACAGCGCTGTAAGTGCCACCACCTCTCTTAACCCGCGCAGATCCGTCGAAACTGGCGACCAGGAGTTCTTCGTCAACTTGGACGGTAGGTACCGGTGCTTCGATCGCTCGTCGAGGTTCCTTCCTTGGGGCGATGGCTACCAACGCACGATCCACCATGGATGTTGGCGTAATGCTAGCTGCCAACGCACCCAGGAACTCATCCTCGCCTTTGGAATACTTCGTGATCTCCACAGTCCACGGTGATAGTAGCGCTGCCCACTGACCAAGCCTTCCTTGTAGCCCGGCCGAACGGAACAGCCATGCCAGTGTGGAGTGTCGAGGTAGCACCATGATCTGCTTCCCGACCAACATAGAGCAGCCCAGATCCAACATCCTCAGTAACACCAACACTTCCTTCGCCACGCCACCGTAGTTCAACTCATTCTGCTGGCAAACATCACCGGCATGAACACACCGTCGTGCTCTTGTGTCAGGGACGCAGAAATCGTCCACTCACTGGCATACACGACTATCATGGGCTGCTTGATTGGGTCGAAGTTGCCGTAGGATGGGTGTGGTCGCAATCTTGTCCTTCAGTGCAGCAAACGCCGCTTCTGCACGAATCCACTTTGATTCCGAGACGGCCACACTCGGATCCGTTGACTCAGTGATCACATCCTTTGGATCCGTCACTTCTACGAGCACCTCACCCGTCTCACTGCCCGGATCCGTCGGATCCGCAGTCAACTCCGTTCCCTACGTGTCTTCACCAATTGGATCCTCCTGAGTTGGGACCGAATCCACGGGATCCGACAATTTTAAAGTCGGATCCGCTAAGCTTCTGGCCGCTAAAGGCTCCTCTTCAGCTGGATCCGTCGGTGTCAGCACTGAATACGCTGGATCTGTCACCGCAGCTAGCATCTGCATGCGCTTGTGGTTCCGGATCCGATCTTGGTCCCTCCTCTCAGCGAAGTCCACTTCTCTCAACTCGTATAGCACAGATGCATAGATGGCCATGTCCTCGATGAAGCGGCCGTAGTCGCTCAAGCTGCCGAGGAATGACTGCATCGCTCGGAGCGACCTCGGGAAAGGTAGGTCCGTCAGAGCTTTAAGATCCTTCGGGTGGGCTTCGAGACCTTTACTGGAAATGCGATGGCCCAGATAGTCAACTTTGCTCAGCCCCCAATAACTCTTGGCTACGCTGATTGACAGGTTCCGCTTGTCGCACGCTTCCAACAGCGCCTTCACTCTATCGCACAGGTGGTCCCAGGATCCGGCCATGATAAGGATGTCGTCGATGTAAGATCGACGCCCATGTACCGACGGCTGGCCAACTTCCTCCGGTTCGCCTACCCGGAAAGATCGGTGGCGGATCCGTGATCCTCAGTGAGTGGAATCCGCATGAAGCCATAGAAACATTGTCGATCAAGCGTTGGTAGATCTGGGGGGCGTTCTTAAGGCCAAAGGGCATGCGGTTCCACTCAAACAGGCCGGAAGGGGTGATGAAAGCAGAGATCGCACGGGTGCGCTCGGTCATCGACACCACCCAAAACCCACTGGCCATATCCAGCAAGCAGTACCACAACACCGCATCGAGATCTTCCAAGAGATCATTAACCAAAGGCATAGGGTAGACCATCAATCTGGTTAGGCTGTTGACTACCCGGTAATCGATACACAGTTTGATGTCAACGCCATTCTTTTTGATGACCACGAGTATTGGAGATGCCCATGGAGATGTGGTGATGTGGAGATGTTGATGATCTTGGCTGACAGGAGACCCTTGATCAGATCCGAGAGCTTCTCGCGGAATCGCGGGGCAACCTTGCGCGATTGGTTTCGCGTCACCGACGTCAATGTCGCACACCGCGCCTACTGCAGCTGGAGGCAAGGCGTTGCCCTTCCCAATCAGCAGGTGTTTATAGCGCCAGATCACATCCACAAGTTGCTTGATCTCTTCGGGTGTGTTCTCCGCCAGATCGCCGACTTGAAGATCTTGGATCCGCACTTCGGCTGTCGTGGCCGTCACCTCCGGGAGTACCGCCAAGTCGCCTTCGCAGTCCTCCGCGTGTAGCGCTCCACCTTCATGAAGACACACTTCTTCGTCTGGATCTGGATCCGATCTTGGGGGATTGTACGCATTCACACTTGGATCCGGCGACTGCTTGGGATCCGTCGAGTTTGCATCACCTTGAGACACACCACCACCTTCGTGTTGCTCTGGAGCGTCATTTTCACTGGGCGCCGGCGCTTGGGGCTGTCCTGGGTCGTCCGGAGGTGTGACACCTTTTCCGAGCCTGGCTTCCTTCGTCTTCACGCCTTGGTCCGCCGGTAACTCTTGATTCACACATTCGGTGCATTCACGGAGTGCGCCATCTTGTTCGCCTACTCCTGGCGCAACTCTTCACCGTGTCGGCGTACTTGAGTCGGCTGTGGGGTGTCAAGGATCGAGGCGCCCTTCCTGCACTCGGTCACCTCTGTCTGGCAGCATTTTTGGTTTGGAAATGAGCTCCCGCATAAGTCCGAAATCAGGCGACCCAACCAGCATGTCACACGCGACATGTGGGGGACTGCCCGCCAACTCCGCCATCGATATCTTGGGTCCCAAGGGACGTGGGGCGCCGTGCGACACCTCATTGTATTCCTCTCGATCGGCGCCGTCGCACGCACTTGGTCCGTGGGGCTCCACGTCCCTGGGCTTTCGAGGGCACACTGCGACGTTTCCGCTGATTGACAGTCGTGAATGATTGTCATCAGTGTCACACATGTCGCGCGACCCTTCAGCAAATCCGTCCCGTCTATGTACAGAGACGGGGCAATCATCCACGCGGTAATCAGCGTAATCATCGTCGCATGTCCTGTCGCCACCGATACCGTATCCATCACCGTCGCCGCGTAGCACGATACACGCTCGTACTCCTGGATGTATTTCGGCTTCTAGAGCTTCAATCGGGCCGTGTGGCGATTCATCTTGAAGACCGTCTTTAGCACCACAACTTGCGCCAGATCCGGTCGGATCCGCGCCCTTCGACTTCGCGGGGCCTGTAGAAACGTCGCTGTTGACTGTCCGTCGCGCTGACTGTTCCCGTGGCCCGTTGACCGTTCTGTCCTGGCTATGACCATAGCCGGGACTACCTTGCGCATCTTCAACGCCTTCGACCGCGCCCTGTACCAACTCGGGCCCCGAGTCGGGGAGATCCATGGCCGGTCTTATCACTGCGGCTGGCACCGCATCTTGACTCACCGTCACCCTCGTCAGTCTCGTCGCCGACACAAAGTCCGTCGTGTCCTTCGGCCGCTTGAGGATTCCTCGTGGCACTTCATACTCCGGCCGTTTGACGGCATATCCGAGCATCCACGGCTCCGGCGGTGGAACCGCAGGCGGCGATCCGCAGGTGGCATCAACGCACGGTTTTGCCACTCCGCGTAGCGCCAGGATCCAGAGGAGATGAAGCCAGGCTGGCGGCGAACGTGGTCACCCGTCAGCCACATGCCGATCTGCTCATCCCGCTACAGGATCGCCTTGGTATTTCCGACGTCGGTTAGTTGCAGGTATCGGGTCTTGCCTGGGCCTTGCGTCACCGTCGGTACCCACTGCTTTCCTCTCGTTAACCACAACGTTTCTTGATCCGATGTGCGCAGGCGCAGCGGCAGTTCGAAGGATTCGCCGACAGCAATCTCCACTTGTTGGCCAAGCAGCAGCGAACGGGTGCGGTCACCGAAGCGTTGGCGTCGTCCATGCAGCTGGATCCGGATTTCGTCTGGCAGGCACATGGCGTCGCCGAGATCCTACCGGATCCCAGCGGGAACCATGAAGTCCATGCCGAGGATCGCCTGGCAGTCGGGCGGTAGATCGTCGCCGACCCACACGTCGTAGAAGTACACCAAGGATCCAGCCAAGGTAAGCTTGATCCGCGACTTGTCTGTCGTGACGTACAACTTCTCACCAATTACGAGGTATTCTTGACTTTGGCTTGTGTCTATGTAGGATCCAACGTGACGAGCAAAGGTGGCGTCGATGATTGACACCTCGGATCCCGAGTCAAGAAGGACTTGCGACTTGGCGTTGTTGATCTTGGCGTTGATCTTCACCTGCTGGAAGTTGTTGCCGGGCACGTGGTATTTCCAGTACCTGCGTGATTCCCCAGGCAGAAGGTCCAAGACCATGGCGATCTTGGATCGCTGATACTCATCAGCAGGGCGAAGACTCACCATAGCAGTACGTTTGCTAGGTAGATCACATGTATTATCGAATAGATCTTGTTACTTGACGCTGACTTGACCCTTCGACTGTCTTGCCACAAAGCATATATGCAAAACGTAGAACGCTCGGCTCGTACCGGATTCAAACCCGGCGAGCGTCCTAGTTTAACATCTTCTCGGCTGCTGCAGGAAAGAGCCCAGGATGTTGCTTGGGGTTGTACCATTGACGGATGAGGTAGTAGAACTGCTCAATCTGACACTTCCCGTGATCGTGCAGCTCTCCGCAGCCACAGCACACGAAGAAGCAGCGATCTGACGAGCGACCCTTCTTGCCGCACTTCTGGCAGACCAAGCGCTTCCAACACCCAAAGTCTGAGTGCTTTCGGGATCCGCAATGCGAGCAACGTGGGCCGTCGTAGACGAAGCGGGATCCACGGCCTTGAGGGTCCTGCCTGGGATCCGAGCGGTACGGCGTTAATTGCGGCCGATCCGCAGCCTGTGGTTGGTCCGGCGCAGCGATAGTCTGCGCTTGGCCACTGACAGCAGCTACAAAATCGCGGCGCAGCTCTCCTCCGGACCCGGATCCAGCGGAGTCCGAGTCTACTTCCGAGTCTGACGCTTGGATCTGTACGGCGTGTACAGCGCGCGTAGGAGCAGCCGGCTTAGCAGACACAGGGGCCTTCGTGCGGTACTTGTTGGATCCGAGCGACTTCTTCTGACGGGACTTCTCATGCGCACGAAGCACGTTTTCCAGCTGATCCGCATCGGCGATCCGTAGCGGCGTCAACTGGTCCGCCAGATCTGGATCCCCCATGGTCTCGACGAAGTGTTCCACGTGTTCGCGGCGGGATTTGGCGTCTCTGTTTTTGATCTTGACGCGCTTGCGCATTCCGGCCACATTGAGGCGGTGGAGATACTCCAGCGGCGTCTCGTCCGAGCGCTTGCGTGCGTGGTAGTACTGCCACGCAACGGAGACTCCTTGCCCGCAGTATTGCGAGTTGAAGCCTTCGAGGAGGTCGCTCCACTTCGTGCGTGTCGACCGGCTCAGCTGCCTATACCAGTTACGTGCGAGACTAGTGAGCAGATCCGTGAAGGTAAGGCACTTCTCCTCTTCCGAAGCTTGATCTCTTGTGAATGCCGACTTGACCTTACTGATCCACACTCTTGCACGTTCTTCGTCGTTGTCGCTGCCAGAGAACTCCTTCAGATCCAAGGTGGCTGAGATCCGTAAGCGCTGTATCAGCGCGGATCCAACCGAGGATCCAGTCGGCGCCGCCGTAGCAGGCACCGTTGCAGTGCACCGAGTGGGCGCCACGTGGAAGTCGTCTGGATCGTACTCTCCATGTTCAGACCGGCGGTCCTGCGACTCGACGGACTCCATCTCCACGTCTTACGCCCCAAGGTTCGCAGGCGTTGTCGTCGTTCGCGGAGCAGCAACCATTTGCTTCTCGCGTAGGAAACGACTCATGGTCGCTCGGAAGTATGACTCCAAGGTTCCAGTCGACCCGTGCGGCGGATCCATCCGGACGGTGGACACCGGCGGCAACGGCACGGACGATCTCACGGCAGTTGCGGGTGTCAATTCGGACACCGGCACGGATCCATTCACAGGCGTGGACCCGTTGCCGTCAAGCACAGTTGCAGAGCGGGTTTGCAACATCGCAGCGCCTGAGGGTCCGAGCGACATGCGTAGCGGCTCACTCGAGCTGTCGGATCCAGCTTCCGAGGTCGCCGAAGCGTACTGGGACGAACCCATCTGGTACTTCGGTGACTGGGCCAGCTCCGGTGTGGCCTGGTACTGCGAATCCGCGTGGATCCGCTCCGACCTAGCCTTCGGGTCCGTGTGGATCTCGACAGTCTCAGCTGCAAAATGCTTCGGCGGTAGTCGCTCACCAACGAGTGACTTCAGTCGGTTGAAGGGCGACGCCGCGGAGATCCGGATCACGTCAAGCTCCTGCTGGAATAGATCATTGACGTCGAACGCCCCAGCCGTGAGGCCGGCCTCTTTCATCAGCCGCAGTAGATCCGTGACAGCGTCCAACCTGTTCGTTGTCGTTGTAGGCGCAAGCACCGATCCCGTGAGAGATCCGAGTTGCTTCTGCTGCATGAGCTTCATCACTGGATCTTCTCGTAGGAAGTCCTGCAGCTCCGCGCGCAGGTACGCGATCTCCAGCTTAGATCGTGTCCATGCCGACTTGAATACAGCACGATCGCCGCCGTCAGAGTCAGGTACCTTGAGTTTCTTCCACACAGCCTTCGTCTTCTTCTTCATCGACGTAGCACCTGAGGCCGGCGGGGTAGTGATGGATGAAGATTCTTTGGCTTTCGCCATTGGATCCTCATCCGGCAGATCACAACTTGCGTTGCGATCCGCGACGGTCTCCGAAGAGACCTGTGGAGGATAGCGAGGTTTGTCTTCCAGATCCATCGGATCCGGCTCGCGTCCATCGACAGAGCTCCACCTAGGACTCTGCCGCATCGTGGATCTTGTCTTCAGCGACGCCGTCGGCGATCCAACTTCCGTCGGCGCTTCTTCTTCTCCCGATTCTTCGCTCACATGCGCTTCTTCCAGGGACACACGGTGATATCCGCGTCACCAAACGATCCGGGCGCGCGCACCATTGTGGTGGAGTGGATCGGAGAATTTCTTGTCAGATCCAAACTCGACACACTTCGCCCAGACGCCGACTGACGGAGGGGGTGCTCCGATGACCGTGTAGGGTTCGCTGACTTGGTTCACCTTGTGTACCCGTCGGCGGGCGGATTCGCTCTCTTGATGACGTAAGAGGCGCAGTGATGTGAGACCTTGAACGTCCTTGACGGGGACTTGGGAGGTCGGATCTGCGTGGGGGTTCCTTCACACAGTACCAGGTACATAGATCTTGGGGTCTTGGCCGTAGATCTTGTGGATCCAGCTGGGTCCGGAGTAGATGCCTTGTTGGGGGGGTTTCCTTGTTCCTTTTCGTTGCTTGACCGCTTCCTATAGCGGGACCTTTGAGGGGGTGAGGACCGACGGACAGTTGCCAGCCAAGCGAATCTGGATCAACTTAGTCTCTTAAGCAGGTGTAGATATCTTGTAAATTGTATGGGCCAATACAAATCCCAATACAAAGAAGACACTTGAGTTCTACGGCGAAAATTCGATTCTGATTTACGTTTAGGCTATGCCTATCCTGAATCCTACCTTCCCATCCCAACTGACTCTCCTACGGCTGACTCTCAGCCTCCCATCACTTCTCATGGCCTTCAACACTTGGGTCAACACGTGTACGGCGCCTGTTGCTTGGATCCGTCTTCGTCAAAGTTGGATCCGGATCCGAGGTTTGGATCCGTACCCATCTAGGATCCGGATCCGGATCCGTAGCCATCTCATCGGATCCAAGCCTAGCTTGGGATCCATCCATCTCAGATATCTTCCTGACCCGAGGTCGTAGTCATGTCACAGCCTTGGTCCTGATGGCGTCACTCTCCTGTCGGATCCAACTCCATCCTTCGGCTGCCATCTCCGGCGGTCGCGTCCAACTGTCAGGTCGTCTTCCGTCAATTCGCGTTCCTTAATACCACACAGACGTACCAAGTACCCTGAACGGAGATCTCCAAGTGACCCTGAATCCTGAATGGAGATCCTCAAGAATACGTGAACCCTGAATGGAGACCCCCCCCCAGTGATCCTGAATCCTGTATGGAGATATACACAAGATCCCTGAACGTCAAGATTCCAGTATACTAAACCCAAGTGATTAACGACCGACCAGCCAAGGATCTGCAGAGATGAGTGGTACCTTGACCATCAGTCAGGTGCCCGAAGACTCTACACTACGCATTTGTATGGAGTGCAGATCCCGGCAGTCGTCAACGTCAACAAGATCATAGTGAGACCAAGTCAAGACAAGAGAGCATGTGAGACCTAGTAGTAGATAGCCAGATAGCAGACAAAAGATAACAGACAAACAGAATCTGATTTAACGACATGGCCGCTGGACAAGCCCGACAGGAAGAGACATAGCCGGGGCCCGACTAGAAGCTACGGTGTGAAGGCCACTCAGAAACAGGACGACTGGGTGTGGGATCCCAATACTGAGTCCAAGCAAAATTGAGGTGAGTACTGGGTGTGGAGCCCAGGGTTGATCCATTTCATATCCCCATTGTGACCGGTACGCGAGAGGGGTCTCGCATTTCATATTACCGTTTACTGCTCTTCCCGGACGGAGTTGCCCCGGGTTGAGTACTGATTTAAGAGCTCTTTGTCGTCTGCATTGATATGTGTTAATTATCCTCAGTGCATCTGAGGTGGTGCGCGATTGTAAGGCCGCCCAGGATTTACCAGTATCCTGGGGTAAGGCTAACGGACTGGAGTGAGGGACTGCAGCTCTTCCTAATTCTTTTGGACCGTGGAAGACGGTCCAAAAGAATAAGGAAGAGCTGCATATTGTGTGGGATTCTGTATTTGTGTGTTATCTGGTTATCTGAGCTGTTAAGGCAACGTCCGAAGGTTACGTTCTGCCTCGCGTTTAACACCGAATAATACAAAACAACACATCCACGGTTGGGATTCCTAAGTTCGAAGGTAAACGAACCCAAGAGGATTGTTCGCAAGGACACACGCCACCCCGGACGGAGATACTTGTATCACCGGCTAGGGTTGTTCTTTCCAAAAAGGCACAAGCTATACACCCTGGACGATAAAGGCGTTCACCCGCCTCGCGTCATTGCGCCGTTTGCCATCAGACATACTACCACCAGCACCAGTTGATAACGCTTAACTCTTCTCCACCACAGCGGATAGTGCCGAACCCACTCTCTGCATTAGCGTCCCTCCCAGGCGTTTGCTCAAGGTTGTGATTGGTATGTACATGGATATTGGGTACGAGCCGATACGACACTATGCGTCAAGGTCTGTTGAAGTGGACGTCTTGTACTCTGCTCTCCATGTCTCTGCAGATGAAAACCCACTACTCGGATGTCGCGTGGAAATCAAGACGGAAATTCAACAGTATTACTTCAACACAGACTACTTCATTGTACACGATGGCAACTTGAACGGGTTGAAGGCCGATGAGAGGAGATCAAAATATACCGAACTTCTCTTGGTGGGATCTAAAACCGAAACACGACGGTGGAGAATGTAAAGCTACGGTATCTCTCGCTTCATATGGCAGAAGGGTTGAATCGGGTCCCATTCGAGGACGGCTGGGGCACGCCATCGTGGAGTATCGACAAATGCAAAAAGATCCGGACAAAGTTCGAGTGTGACGGCAAGGCGCTTTACCAGACGGAATGGTTCTGCGCTCTTGGTCTCGCGAGTTTACACCTTGTGGGCTCGGCCTTCTGTATCGTTGAGTGAGTTGTCCTCCACGACCTCGTTCTCGAAGAACTTATTGCGGGCAAGAAGGCGGCGCTCTTTCTAAAAGGCAGCAACAACGGACTTGTGGATGTGCTCCCGTGGCTTTCACGTTGGCTGCCAGTCGACGAGGTAGTACCTCTGCCGCTTCTCGCGCTTCCACACCAGCAGCTTGCGATCGTGGTGCGGCTTCTCGCCATCGGCAGCCTCGATTTTAACTTCGCCAGCTGGGGGAGGATCAACAAGCCATTCATGCACGTCGTCAAGAGTCACCCGTCGCATCTTCCGTTCGGCCAGTTCGGCATAGATCTCTTCTATGGCTTCGGGCAGCAACCTGGTGGAGGCAACAACCATGTTCATGGTACGTTGAAGGTGTCGGATTGCCTCATCACTAAGCCGAATCGTGCCAGCGGCGATACAGAGAGTCTTGAACTCCTTTGTGGAGCTGATGGCGTTCTCGGTTATAGACGGAGCATGCGGGTGCGGGTGAAAATGCCGAGTGAGCGCAAGACGCATCAAGCGCAAAACGGAAGCGAATGACTGGTTCGGGGAGAAGAATGGTAAGTTTACGTCATTGCGCTGTCGAAACTAAACCTAGTATGTTGATGGTATGCTTTGGAGCAGGGTCGACTATGCGGCTTCCAGCTTGAAGCTGCTGGTAACGTCGGGCTTGTCCATTGAGATGACCGCTCTTGTACAGCTTGCGCAAGGACTTCAAGGCATTTTGGGCCCTCGGGCCGTGCTCTTGTTCTTCCGTAGAAATGCAAGCAGCTCCACCTCTGCTGCCTCGCCGATCGGCAGGACTTCGTCACGATACCTCGGCGACTTCTCGTCGAGCTGGAAGCCGTCACGAAGAAACAGCTCCAAGAACGAGACGATAATTATGAACGTGGATCTCGTGTGCTTCGTGGCACCGTCGGTTGAGTTCCACATTCGCGGCTCTTGAGCGTACCACGAGTACCAGACGTCTTTCAAGCTCGTAGCGGCCGAGGTACGTCGTCTCTTGGTCGTTGATACGGTGTCGCTCGCGTCCTCACTTGTGCTGTGTACTGGTTGTTCGCGTTCGCGTTTGTTGTAGGCCTTAGTGACACGAGGTGATTTCGGTTTCGCGGTGACGCTGTGCTGTCGCCTATTTGACTTGAGTGATTTCGGGTGTGATTGGCTGCTGCAATATTTGGCTCGGCTGTACCCGTGTGGCAATGGGTATCCTGGGCAACTTGGTACAAGCCTGGGTAAGTTGATGTCATCCTGGGTGTTGGCTTGATAAACTCGTATGTCGGCTCGAGGAATACTTAAATTCACTATGCAGGGATGTTGTGCGCAGACAGAATCCAGGATGGAACTCGACATCCTGAACCACATATTACATCCTGGGTCAGGGATCCGCTACCCTGGGTTCGGGTGCATCATCGTGAATGTTCTTGCATGTACTGCATATAATCCAGGGACGGCCTCCGGCGCATGACTTGGCGTACTTGGGGTGTTTGGCCTCGGTCAAGTATCTTTTTGGCTCACCACAGACTACAGCAAGGTGGGGTGCGACCGGGATACGTTCTCCAACGACACTTTCCGCCAGACGTTTAGGCACTCATCGTAAGGGAATGCCCGAGGGCTGGACTGAATGAGGATCTACCATCCAGGATGCTCATTTCCAGCCAGTTGAGCCCATCTGCAGGCTGGGTGCGAGATCTTTCCATGAACCAAAGCCACTTCCCATCCGACATGTTGATGACATACAACGAAGACAGTGGGACTCGCTCATTGAACTTCAAGGCCTGAACCCAGTGTATTCGTGGGGTCGACGCAGTCGACGTCACCATTCCTGTCGAGTCAACAAGATCACGCCCTATACTGAATCCAAGATATTCGACCTGAGTTATAATGAGACCAAGATATATCACTGAAGATTGCAACAGAAGACCGTAGAAGAACAGACCCAAAGAGAAGACAGAGTTCGTTTTGCGCCAAAGAGATCAAGTGCCTTCGAGTCGGTGTTGACCGATCTCCCGAAGACTGGTCGGTGTACAAACTAGGTGGGGAAGGCTGCGTCGGAGAAACCTACCGGAGAAGCCGGAGGATCGTCGCGGTTGAGACCTGTGAATCCGGGCGAGGCCAAGTGAGGAGTGGTGGTCGTTAGAACTCCATAATGTTCAACTCCAAGTAGGTGGTGACCTGAGACGCCACCTGCATCCTGGAGCGACCCACCTATTCCATATCCTAGTTGGGTCACTGATTCGTCGGTATTTTGCCCATTTCATGTTATCGATTGATATCCTGGAGTGCTAAGTGATCGCCTCCTGGATTATGAACTGATTGCTGTATGAAAGTGACTGATATTAACTTATATTTGATTAGTTTCCTTCTGAATAGAAGGTGGCGCGCCATATTGAGAATGTTTGGGTTGACTAGGTGCCCAAACGTAGACTCGTGCAAGCCTAGCCTGAGTAACCCGCCGTTTGGGCCCATAAGAATAAGTGACGGCAATGTGTATCGTGTATACTCTGTTTAATTGTATTTGTTGGTAACTGGCTGGGTTGTACTCAAGTGGGTAACATCCTGGCGAGACTCCATATCATGTAGACGTTCTCTGCGTAATCGAAGCATATCCGGGAGTGGACGTGCATTTCAGCGCTTGGAGACATAACCAAGAAACCCCCGACGATAGTGCTGTTCCGTCGAAGACAAACGAGCCAACGAGGATACCACAAGGTACACTACGCTCAAGCCAACCCAGGACTGCGACTTCGCGGTTGCATCCTGGGTTACTTTGTAGACTCCCAGTTCTTTTCTGGGCTCCACTATACGCAAACCCATGAGGCGAAAAAGGCTACATCGGCCTCGCCCCATTAACCTCCATGATAAACAGCCGCGTGTCAAGCTTCTGATTGACTTGGATTATCTGCTCAACCAACGCCGCTTGGTGACGAAACATGGGTGTTCGGTGATATCGTTCGAGGGTGCTTGTGAGGTCTGGGTTGTTGTGTTGGTGTTTGCGCTTGTGGCACAGGATAGGAGCGTCGGCCACGCTAGGAGATCGTTCACGTAAGCGCCTTTTGTGTTGGCACAAGCTTCAATGCGTTGAACCTCAGGTTCATCAGTCTGAGCCTCCTTCAACGATGGATAGTGACGCAACAGGTACGCCATGAGAGTGCCAACGACGCGTGCGTTAACGTTGTAAGATGCTACATCCAGACCAAAGGACGAACCGAAGAGCGCCGCGGCAACTCCTCGAATCTTTGACTGCGTGTCAGCGTCGAAGCGATCAAGCGACAGAAGCGCAACAGCCTTCTCCGGATCACGACTGCTTAAAGACTTTCGAGACCTTGTGATCCTCTGCCGGAGTGTGGAAGACGTAAGCGAACGCCTTGTTGGTCGAAGTCATGTTCCACGCTCCTCTATCGAACATTCACTGTACGCACATGCCAGTCCCGTTCACGTGAAATTCTCATATTCGGCGAAACTAGTGGGACGCCAGGTGCTCGGCCACACCTGCTTTACCAGCAACCCGCTCAAGGACCCCATAAACGTAGCTGTGGATACCAGGCGCAGCATCGGTTGTATTGGCTTGATTGGCTGGATATGCCTGCAGCGACGTCGTGGCTTCGGGATGGTCGATCAAGTCGATAAGAGGCGTAGCCGGCGTCAGTTCAGCTGTCGAAGTGGACTGCCGCTCCGGGAGTTGGTTCAAAAGCGACGCTGTCGGTGACGTCTGTGTGATCAGCGCGAGTCCAATGGCAAGCAGCGGGCACGTGGCAAAGTCAGCATTGGAAAAAGGCGAGATACCTTGTTCTTTGGACGTCTTGGCCCGAATGATGAGGACGAAGAAGATGCCCCCGGCGCCGATTGACAGGTTTGCCTTGCGGAGTAGCGTTAGGTCCGATGCACGACCGAAGAGGTACCGCAGCAAGCACAGGAGCGCCGCACCTTGTAGTCAGCACCAGTATCAGCAGTCGAATACAGATACTCGGTCATCTGCATGAGCGCCTTCTTCGTGCATGCTGGAGCATTGTTAACGAACGTTCCAGACTCGCGCTTCAGGTAGTGTCGTTCCAGCACTTGTCCTTTCTTCAGCAGTTTCTTGTCGACCGCCACACGATACTGAGGGAATTGATCGAGGAGCCAGTTCTTGGCCTGTCGATAATACTGCATGACCGAGTGTCGGGCTAGGTGTTGGCCGTTCCGACCCTCCTTGAACACGCGTTGCATGCCGAACTTGTCCACTACCGCTTCCAGGACGAGCGGGGCGTCCTCTCACTTCATGGACACCTCTAAGCAGTCCCAGGTTACGTCTTCGTCCTTCAGGAACTTCACGAGCTCTTACTGCACCTTCGCGGGCGCTTTTCGTGTTCGCCGGTGCCAGGTTGTTGAGCTCATTGCGGGTCGGAGAGGTCGGGGTTCTTGTGTTCTTCGGGAAATATGCGAATGAATGAGAAATAGTAGTGGGATATCGATATCTTGGACATGGGCTCCGACCCGATACGTCGGAGCTGTGGACACGTGGCCCTGACAAACTCAAAATGATTCTGATTGGTCAAAATTGTGTAGATAGCGGGTTTTTTATCGGTAATATAATTGAGACGCATTTATTGGACAAAACGATATATAGTGAGTTTAAGTATAGTCGATATTCATCCATAACTGCCGGTAGTTAAAATCAACAATGTCCTCCTGTATGCTCTTATTGCTGTGTGTTTACGTGTTTAGTCACACCTGATGATCACTGGTTTGGTCCGACTAAACATGTAAGCACGCAGAGCCCACCATGCAGGCCTTTTTCTTTTTTTTTTTGGGGGCAAGTCCCCCTTACAGTGATTGTTGTCCGCGTACTAGTATAAAGACGCGTTTGGGATTTAGGATACAAACATGAAATTTCATGAACTCAAACGCGTGAATACTTCTCGAATCGGTCGGGTCGGATTTACTGAACTCTGCCATTTCCAGGGCGTGGGCTTCCAATATTGCGTTGTCATTATTAAAATATGAAACAGTGATTATTAAAATAATCATTGTTTCTATATAGTATATTCCATTGGTTAAGCTACGCACCAGCAACACGCAAAGTTTGTGAATATAGGCACGATATCTGACGTTTCTTTCTGCTTGTGCCTTCAGATGATCGATCAGCACTCGCAATTGCCCAAGAGCTCTAAACAGGATTGGCAATGGTAATTCCTTGAATCATTTTTCTTCATCATGAGAAAATCATAGGATCCTATGTGGGCCCGTGAACCGCAAAGTTAAAGTACTATTCACTTCGCATTTTGCGCATAACAATCAAGTCGAACGTCTACTAACCGTCTATAAGCTGCGGCCATGATCGTTCGCTGTGTTGTGCTCCTGGTGGTTGTCGCCCTCTCCGCGAATACTCATGCCACGTCACCGGCACCCGATTTTGCTGTACAACCAAACCCGCTTACTATGGCATCAAATAATGTTCAAGGCCATAATTTCTTGAAAACTGGTAGTCCAACCAGTGGTGGCGATGAAGAGAGAGGAGGCACAATTAACGCATTGTTGTCGAAAATTCTTCCGCAGACGAAAATTCGCTCGCAGACACTAGCTGCATGGCTGAAGCACGGACAATCCATTGATGAAGTTTTCACGCGATTGCAGTTCAGTAAATCGGCGGACAACCTTCTGGAGAGTCCCCAGTTTATCGCGTGGGCCAAGTATGTGGATGATTTCAACCTGAGAACGCAGTATCAATGATCCCATCGTTGACCGCTCATTATGGTGATGAAAGCCTAGCGAAAGCTCTTGAGGCGGCGAAAAAGGTTCCAGCTACCGAAGCACTGGCCACCAAATTATAGACCCAATACTGGGCATTCACTGGCAAATCGCCGGATGAAGTGTTCAAGCTGTTGGTGGTTGATGACGGGGTGGATACACTTCTCTCCAACCCGCAGTTCTTAGCTTGGACCAAGTATGTGGATGAGTTCAATGTCAAGAACCCTATAAGGCAGTGCCGATGATATCAACGTTAGCTGCTCGTTGCGGCGATGATACTCTGTTTAAGATGCTCGAAGCGGCGAAGAAGATCCCAACTACAGAGGCTGTCGCGACCAAAATGCAGACTGAGCAGATGTTGGTTGAGGGATAACAGGTCCCCGGTTGATGTCTTCAACGTGTTCTATCTGAACAACGCAGGGTATACGGTTCTCGGCAGCCCGCAGTTCAACACTTGGCTCAACTACTGGAAAGCGTTCAACGACCGGAACCCTACCAAGAAAGTGAGTCTCCTTAATCCTTTTCGTCGTGCCTACAGCGACGATGGTGTCACAAAAATCGTCGAGGAAGCAATGAAGAGTCCGAGTACGGTGAAAATTGCCAAACATTTGCAGACTGAGCAGCTCAATCATTGGTTGCGCTATAAAAATCCTCCGAATAACGTCTTCTACACCTCTATCTTGACCAAACCCGGGACAGCCGATGTTATCCACTTGAGAAACACCCCGGAAGGTCCATACTATACCTTGAAAATTGACAAGGTACCCTACGGCCTCCTCGCCACCTCCGATTTCAAGATTTGGACCAAGTACCTGAACGATTATAACAAGATATACCCCAACGAGAAGACAGATATGATTCAGACGCTTCGGGGGTATTACAGCGATGAAGCTTTGGTCCAGTTGCTCGCTTCGGCCACGAAAAACCGTTCACAGAAAAACTGGCTTCGAACCTGCAGGGCGCGCTTCTTAATACTTGGCTACGGGATCAGAAAACCAAGCAGAAGTCTCGAAGTTTCTTAATGTGGGAATGTCAGACGATCTCATGCGAAGATACACGGCGAAGTACAACTGGATGCTTGCCGACGGCGATGGCACAAAATATTACGAGAGTCCCACAACTCCAACGTTGGCCGGACAACGGAAAATCTCCACTTGACATCTTCAAGCTGCTCAACCTCGACCAGACTGGGGATCAGCTTCTTCTAAGTCCACACTTTTGTACCTGGAGCACGTACTTGGAGCGCTTCCGCGAAACGATTCCACTAAACAAGCCAACTATGATCGACACTTTGATGAGTATTTACAGCAACGAAGCTCTAGCTGCGGCTCTTCTTGTGGCGAAGGATCAACCGACAACGGAACGGGTTGCTTTGCAATTGGTGAGAGACATGCTTCGCAAGTGGCAGCGTAGCAAGGAAAAACCAAGTGATGTCTACAAGTGGTTGAAGGTGAGAGGAACGGCGGAAAACGCTTGGGAGGAGCGGCTGTACCAAAACTACTATAAGAAGTACGACCATCTCTAACATCGCGCTTCAGGGGCTCAAGTCAAGTACAGTAGTGGGGGGAACTGGTAAAGACTTTGGCAAATAGATTCACGGAAGTGATGATCAAGGGCCCAAATGACATTTATTTTGCGTTGGCATGGTGCGGTATGTTTGTGATGCTCTATTGCCGACGTCCTCTAATCGTGTACAAGAATTTCAATACATAGTCTTGATGTTGCCATGTACTAGTATGAACGTGAAGTACTCGCTATTAATACTACATATAGTAGTAATAGCGAATACTCAATTAAGTATCTTATATACACAGTCACATCTCGACCTAGCCGTTAGAGAAAAACAATTTCCGAAATTACCAAGCGCACGGGTTCGTCGCTGGTATGATTCAACGCTAGCACCACTAAGTTGAGGGGCTTGTAACTGGAACTGCTACGCTGTGACCTAAATCATAGATAAGGAGACTGCAGTAGCGGTAGCTTCACGGTAAGGTGCCGCGTCCGCCATTTCGGTTCTGTAAGATCACATTTAGCCCCTGGTAACATGTATCCATTTACGCTTTGTGAGGCCTGAGATACTGATGTCGCTCACATTGAATCTGTCTTCGTCTGATCCTTTGGTGTTTGAACGGCTCGACGCACTGTGCGGTTATGTTTAAAAACGAAAAACTGTAATGCATGAGTAGCACAAGCTTTTCAGATTTTGCGCTTCAAACGTATTCAACCCCCGTGCCTACTCGGCCAATCGCCAATAACCAATTCGTAAGAGTTTCCTCTTTCATCTCAACCAAACCAGCATTTATGCATCCCACAGCTGTGAAATCAACTATGTGGCGCACATCAAATAACTAGTCAGTTCACCTCCTATCCTTTATCTCTAATTTATTATCCGCCCTTTTTCCGGCTTCGTCCCTATACTACCCCCCTGTCATGTTACCCTCTATCGCATGAGCTCCACATCAGCAACGCCCACTCTTCCACTTGGCAGTTTAAGGGCACAGCTCCTCGTCTAGAATGAAGCTGCTGTGGGCGTTGGCGGCGCTTCTGGTGTCTCCCGTCGCCGTCTCGGGTGCGGCCGTCGACCCCAAGGACAAGGGCGAGCCTCTCTTCCCTGATGGCCACCCCAACATCACGTACCTGACGGACAAGAACTGGGATGAGCACATGACCAAGACGGACAAACCGTGGATCATCGACTTCTACCACCCTTTGTACGTTAAAGAGCAATGTTTTAGCTTTCTAACCGGTGTTTTATGATTGGAATACACTGGATATTGACCGAGTTATAACGTTTTGTATCATGTTGACACAGTTGTCCACACTGCAAACACTTTGCACCCGCGTACTTCGAGCTCGCAGCTTATTACAAGGAGAAGGGCAACATTTATGTGGGAGCATTGAGCTGCATGGACCACGTCAAGTGTCGACGCGTGGGAATCACGGGTTTCCCGACGTTGATGACGCTCAACTTTGACAAGAAGAACCCAAAGATGGAGAACAAACGGATCATTGGAACCCACACAGTTCAGGAAGTCAAGGACTATGTGAACAGTGTGTTCGCTGAAGCAGCTTTCAATGAGACGGGCACGTGGCCTCCTGGATACACTCCACCGGAGGAGAAAGCCAAGGAGGAAGAGAAGAAGAAGGCTGAGGAAGAGGAGAAGAAGAAGAAGAACCAGACGGCTTCATCCAAGAAGAAGGAAGCACCCAAGGTAACGGAGACGCCCAAGCCTGCAATTTGGGAGGAATCGACGCTTCCGATGAACCAGACCACGCGTATCCAGGATGCCGCCTCGGCTTTTGTGTTTGGACTCAAGCAGGGTGCGTTCATGGCCAGTGACGTCATGGACGACGAGGAGTTTGATGCACTGAAGGGTTGGCTAAAGATGGTGTCGGAGACTTTCCCTGGTGTGATCAACCGTAAGGTTATTAGGCCGCTGTACGAGAAGGTGAAGGACAAGGAGCTACTGGACTTTGACACGTGGGATGCCATTCTAAAAGAGTGGCAGGAAGGCTCCGTTGCTGACTTTAAAGCAGAAGAAGAGCGCTATGACTTCACGGACGTCACGGTTCCCGAGTGGCAGCGGTTGAACGACCTGTTCATCGGTCAGGGTGCTACGTACCGTGCGTGCGCGCTGTACACGTGCGGCCAATGGAACATGTTTCACATGCTGACGATGAACCCGCCCGAGACGGGAACACGCAGTGCTGAGCTCATGGTGTCGGTGGTGGCGTCGATCCGTCGCTTCATGAAGCATTTCTTTGGCTGTGTGAACTGCCGCGACCACTTCTTGAAGGAGAACACGGTAGAGGCCGTCAAGAAGATGAAGGATGCAGAGGATAAGCCTCTGGCTCTGCGTCGTTGGCTGTGGGAGCAACACAACTCTGTCAACAAGCGTCTGCACCACCCTATTTGGCCGAAGCCCGAGGTTTGTCCAACTTGTGGCACTGAAGATGCGTGGGAGCTGGTGGAGGTGGACAAGTGGCTCAGCAGGACTTTCGCATACCGTGATGTAGTTGTTCCTCTGGTGAAGGTAGCGGTGACTGCCCCAATGACCACAGCAGCTGCAGCCCTGCGCAAGGTGACGGATGCTCCTGCAGTCACCGAACAAGAAGATACCGAGGTGAAGGCTGTGGAGAAAGCTCTGGAGAATGCTGCAGTGCAGGGTTCGAAGCCGACGGCTACGGGACCGACAGCAGTGGAGCCCAAGGGCGGCGAAGAGTACCGCCCCAAGGACGCCGAGCTTGGCATCAAGAACGCAGCTAACACTCTGGACCTTGTTGCCGACACCAAGACAGAGCCCAAGGACGGTCTTCAAGGTGTCAGTGCTCCTCCTGTTACACTGTTCGCTTGGTACATCCTCCCTGTCGCAGCCGTGGGCGGCTACCTGCTCTTCGTGCGCTCTCGTGGTAAGCAGAAGGCATATCGCCAGGTTCCACGTAAGTGAGTGAATTAGATGAAGGGAAGCCGAGATGCTCAAATCCAGCAGGTGACTTACAGTGTAAAAGTTTGTCCAAGCTCGTAAGGTGTGTGCTCATGCGGTTGCTTGAGTAATCGAGATACATGTACATGTATGACTTTGCTCTGCAACAGCGGCAAGCTCCTTGATGGTCATCATCGTTGTTGATCCGTTCGTGAACAGCCTGGGACACTTTGACCTCCACGTTGCTCGTTTGCGTCAACGTCGCGCCAGACACGTCACTCTCTCGCGTTCATTGGTCAGCTTCAAACCAATCACATACTACCTTCTACAATTTATAGATCTATTTTATATCATCACAGTATAACCACATCAAAAATACAAGTCAAAGACCTGAAAACGGATAAACTACTACACAGCATCGCGCAATCTCTTCCGTGCCACGCTGGATTACGATTGCATTGTCACTCACTCATCCAGTCCGCTCATTGCTACATCGCCCTCTTCCAGCTCAAGTCTCCTCTGCACCATGGCCACTGGCACCACCTCAAACGGCGTGACTACCGCCAAGAACGTCGGCACCACCTCCATCGAAGATGCACTGGACACCATCCGTAAGGGAGGATTTGTGGTCGTCATGGACAACGAAGACCGTGAGAACGAGGGAGACCTCATCGCCGCTGCTGAGTTCGCCACGGAAGAGCGTATCGCCTTCATGCTGCGTCACTCAACAGGAATCGTATGTGTTCCCGCACTTGCTGACCGTATCGACGAGCTGCAACTGCCACTTATGGTGGAGAACAACACGGAGGTGCACAAGTGCAAGTTCACGGTGACTGTGGACCTCAAGGAGGGCAACTCGACGGGCGTCTCGGCGGCCGACAGAGCACGCACGATTCGTGCCTTAGCGGACCCGGAGGTGGGTCCTACGGCGTTTAACCGCCCTGGCCACATCTTCCCTTTACTGGCTCAGAATGGCGGCGTCATGGTTCGTGCCGGACACACGGAAGCGGCCACGGACCTTGCGCGATTGGCTGGTGTTAAACCCGTAGGCTACATTTGTGAAATGAACGACGAGAATGGATGTATGTTGCGTCGTCCGCAATTGCAGGAGTTCTCCAAGAAGTTTGATGTGCCGTTGATCACCATTTCGGATCTGATCCGGTACAGATCAAGAACTGAGACGTTGGTGCAGCGCACAAAAGAGCAAACTAAGGTTGCGACTCCACTCGGAGAGTTCTCCAGTGTTGCGTACAAGTCGCTGGTGCAGGAGGATCAGACGTACCATGCTCTGGTCTTTGGTGATGTTAATGGCAAGACGGATGTGCCTGTGTTCCTGGTGGAAGATGGATTCGAGGCCAGTCTGCAGGCTCAGTGGGCGCAGAAGTTTGTGGCGAAACATGGCTACGGTGTGCTGATCTACATTCACGGTTCAGCGCAGTTGCTACAGATTAGTGGCGAACTGATGGCGCGTCAGAGCATTTTCGGCATGGCGATGCAGATCGCGCGTGACTTGAAGGTAAGCTCGGTTCGATTGCTCTCGACGACGGAAGCAGCCTTCGACCCTCACGGTTTTGGTGTTGAGATCTCGGGCACTGAGCACCTCACTACGTCAGCGTAGATCGATAGGTAGAGTTTGCATAGGACATTTGATAGAAAAAGTGATGCTGTTTAAGCTTTGGCGTCAGGCACCTATGGAATAAAGGTATGCATCAAAACAATAGTAGTCTTGCCTCTGCGTATTGGCTGCGTGTTGCAGGACGGATGCAAAGCGCAAATACATGTACTACGTAGTATGTGTGCATTGGTAGCTCACCTGCCAATCAAAATCTCAGCTCTACCGTACCTACTTATGCCAACGCTGCAAGACGCTCGCTGCCAACGATCTCAATACCGAATCCGTTCGGGTTGAGGTTTGACTCATTTGCAGTTAAGAGACGCACCGAGCCAACCTTCAGATCGCGCACAACCTGCATCGCCATGCCAAAGATACTCTGACGCGCCATCAACTCGCCACTGATCTGCAGCAGTTGGGCCGAGCCATGGATGTAGACCAGCACACCACTACCATGCTTAGCGACGTGCATCTGGGCCCATTGCGCCTGCAATCCAGCCTCCAGTCCGTCCTCCACCAGGAACACAGGAACATTCTTCTGTCCGTTCGTATCGCCATACACAAGTGCACGGTACGTTTGGTCTTCCTGGATAAGTGACTTGTACTCGATGGACGAAAACTCGCCGTATGGAGTGGAGGTCATGGTCGGCTTGACCTCCGTTGGCTGGATTAGCGTCTCCGTTCGTGCGCGGTAGCGAATCAAGTCCGAGATCGTGACAAGCGACAAGTTGTGCGTCTTGGAAAACTCCTGAAGTTGTGGGCGACGCAGCATACGGCCGTCGTCGCCCATCATCTCACACAAGTACTCCACCGGCTTCACTCCAGCTAATCTCACAAGGTCAATCGCAGCCTCGGTGTGTCCTGCGCGCACCATCACACCACCTTCTTGTGCTAGCAACGGGAAAATGTGACCAGGTCGATCAAATGCCGCAGCGCCCACCTTCGGGTCCGCCAATGCACGGATTGTGCGTGAACGGTCACCAGCCGAGACACCCGTCGAGTTACCCTCCTTCAGGTCCACCGTGACGGCAAAAACTTGCACTTGTGAGCTTCAGTGTTGTTTTCTACTAACGTGTCCTGTGTCACAAAGGTGTGCACAATCGAGTTCGATTGGCGAAAATCTTCGACCAATCACACGATATTTCTGTGTTGTACATCATTTACGTCCACCACACTATTCTTATGGACACTTTGTGTACAGTCGTCATCAACCAAAGCACTGAGCTCAACACCAAACATCATGGCGAGAGGTCTGCGCATCGGCTCCAAGACTGACGTGCTTAAGAACCTGCGTTCGCTGCTGCGTGTGGCGCGCGCACGTGGCTCCCAGGACTCCATCCGCGAGTGCAAGTTCTCGCAGCAGATCCTCGCGCAGGTTCGAACCTTCACCGCCCCATATTCACCCAGCTATCTCCGCCGCACAATGTCTGACACTATACATGTAACACTCTTTGCAGTACCGAGCGCGACAGAACGAGAATGACCGCACCAAAATGCGCGCGTATCGTTCCGAGGCCAGCGACTACCTGATGCTATTGCAGGGCGTCGAGGAGCAGCGCGTACGTGGTCAAAATCTCAATATCTGAGTCAAAAGTAACTGACAAGAGGGTCTCTTTGTTTTGACACTTTATGCAGCACTTGTGGGCCCTGGATGCTGGTGTGGAGAAGAAACTCACAGGACAGGAGATCGTCAACGCCTCAGCGCGTCGTGTGGGTCTTGAGGTGCCCGAGATGTACGCCGAGAAGCAGGCAGAAGAGGAGCGCAAGAAGGCGGCGGCGGCCAAGTACCTCGCTGACAAGAGAGCAAAGGAGGCTACAGCGGGACAGTAGAGTGTCTTGTATACGCTAAAAGCTGCTGAGATGCAGTCTACGATCCGGATAGAAAGTAAGGAGCGTAGGTGGCAAGCAGATTCATGTTGATCTGGTCGAAGGCACCGCAATGTTGTTTTCAAGCAGTTGTTGAGATAAGCAAAATTAAGACACACGGCGGAAGGCCAAGCACAAGCGTAGAGATTGACACCGGCAACTTTGGCGGTGAGTCTATGGACTTGCATCGCCGAGATCGTCTCGGGAGGCGGCCTGCTCTGATGACAGTGTGGTGAGCACGACCCGACCCTGCCGGATGTCCATGATGACCAAGCGGTAGTATTTGCCTTTCTCCGAGAGCACGAGGAGTTCAGTGGCCGTGATGCCGCAGATGACTGCGCCATATTCACTGGACGCTGGGTAGTTGAGCACATATACCTCATCGCCCTCCTGAAAGATCCAGTCTCGGTACAGGAACTTATTCCGGTAGTACTTGGCCACAGGAGTGATCTCACCATCTACATTGCATGCAAAACCTCTTGAGTGATCGTAACAATAGCACGAGATACGTTAGCAGTCGCGTACCAGTGTCAAACTCCATGCGTCGCTTCTTCGTTGCCTCATAAACATTCGTGAGCTCCCGCACGTCGTAGTCGATTTCTGACTGACCCAACTTGTTCTCCAGCGGCTGAAACACATAACCACCAGCGCGCTTTTTGATCTTCTGTGCAGTATCTAAAGCAAAACCCGTGTCCGAGCCGGTTTTATTGCGTGTACTGCGCGTCTTACGAGTCGTAGCTCGAGCTGCAAAAATTGACACGTTAGCAGACTCGTCAGAAATGCCTGTAAATCAACCAACAGAAACAACCACTAGATCATCCTTACCAAAGCTGTGACCTCCCTTGCGATGGTCGTGAAGGAGCTCCATCTCATGGTGGATCTCGTCTAGCATATCTTGACGTAACTTCTCGCAGTGCAATTCGTACTCCGAGTTGGCCTCGTCACACTCGTAGTCAAAGATCACGGCCGTGCCGTGCTGGAAATAGTCACTCCGCTGCTTGGCCACATGCAGTAGTCGGTCTCGCTCTTCGACGAGCACTTGCAGTCTCTCTGCCATATCCGGATGTGTCTCATCCAAGATTTTGAGTCTCGCGTTCTCCACAAACTGCATTTGAATCTGCAGTCGACGCTTGGCCTGTTCCACGAGTTTCCTCGACGTCTCCGACGTGCTCTCCACATTGCGCTTGACAGTCACATCTGCAGCAGCTGTGGTCTTAGCTTTTCCATTGGAGACCACGACGTTGTTGTCTTCCACCGAGGTTTTCTCCTCGTCTCGCTTGTCCATATCCACGTCTATAGGCTCAGACGTTGCGTTGGGTGCAAGTTCCTTGGTGCCATTCGAAGCTGAAGCTTGTGACTTGACAGCAGAGCCGGGTGTAGCCATCCCTGATTTGCGGGGTTGCTCCACCACGATTGTCGACATGGTGGTTAACCTCTAACACGTTGAGATGGAGCTCAAAGTTGCTCGTAAGTTGCTGCCAATGACGAAAGGCGACTGCAGTTGACAGTGGACGATTGGGATTCCACTCGACCAGCGATGCTGACGTGCGAGGAAAACTGCACCGGGACCGAGTGGGCAATGGAGATCTCTAGCGGACCAATGTCTTCAGAGCTTCAATTGGCAGTGGTGATGCACAAGAAGTGTAAGGAGAGCTGAAGGTGATTGCGGGGGGCGGTGGGAGCTCTTCGGGGGACTCCGACTTGTTTCTTGCGCTCGGCGTCTGCTTTTCGACTGAGCGTCTGCGATTCGACTGTTTCACGAGGCGGAATTGCGACTGGGATTCAGTAAGTGGACCGAGCGGACGCATAGCGGACGATCGAGCGGATAAATATGGTGTACAGAACATATATTAGTTGGGTTTTGAACACAAAACAGCTGCGTTCCTGGTAGTCGACTTCAACTGAGACGATGCCTTCGAGCACCAACAAGTTGTACTAAGTAGTCTAGAACACAAGTCTTGGCGCTCATGTTCACACTACTTGCTGCTTCACCACGAGTAAAAGTGATAATTTCACTGGCGATGGAATAATACATGAGTATATTTGTCCGTCAAGAATACGTGTGCTCTGAAACGGTATTGCTGGCGATGTCGGGCATTGCGCTGAGTAAAGTTGGCGTGATATACTACGTGTGTATGCTCCAAACTGCTCAGGGGCAACGGGATTACATGTATCAACGGTGTCTGTAGAGAACCGCACGCTGCAGTTGGCCGCCTACATGGCGGGATCTCCAAATGAAATTGCCGCAGCGAATAACCTTATCACGCCTAAATCCCGGCTGTGCTGACTCCATAGTCGGAAGAGCTCAGCTATCGCCGTCGGCAGTTCAAAACAACGATCTTGAACAACCACAACACCAGCATTTCCTTCATAAATAAAGCAAAACCTACTGCTTCCCTATCTGTCACTACATGAACGCGTGCGTGCGTGCTGCTTCGCCTCCACTTGATTTGCTTGTTGATGCTATTCAGGCGTGCTTTCCTCCCAACTTGGTCGTCACCGCCCATCTTACACTTATTTTCTGCAGGCAGAGCCTCCATTGTGGGCGCTCGACAAGGTTCTAGGAAGTCACGTAGGACGTGTTGAGCTTGGCACCAATCGTCACGGCAATGCGCGAGAACCGCGACGCACCGCGCTTCAGAACTTCAGGCTTGTGCTTCTCGTAGGCGGCTACAGCAGTCAACAGCTTCTCGGATGCACCGAGGCCTGTCATGTCAGGCAACACCGACTTGAAGTTCTCGTCAACTTTCGTAGGATCCGCAACGGCAGTCCCTACCGCTGCAGCAACGGCAGTTGTTGTGTCAACCTTCATGGCAGTCGACACAGCTCCTGCAGTCAATCCAGGGGTCACTGAAGCAGTCGCTGTAGTCGGGACGGCGGTGGGAAGACCGTTCACAGCAGGTGTAGCAGTAGAGGAAGCCGCGACCTCAGGCTTTATAATCGTAGCCTTGTTGAGCGCGGTTGGCGTTGCGGTGGACTGCGAGAGCGTTGGCTGCGACATCGTCGTGGCCATGCTCATATTCTTGGACTGCTCGTACTCTTCAGCCAGCTTGCACTGCACCAACTGCTGCGAGATCTTGTTAATCATTTGCGCAAGACGCTGGGCCTGGTGAGCAAGTTTCGCCTGGTGCGACGGCGTTTTGGCGCGACTTTGCTGCATGATCAGCTCCTGCTGCTGCTCGCGTAACTTGGCGTGCTGTGCCGTCAGCTGCTGCTTGCGTGCTTCTGGAAGCTTGAACGTCCGATACTGTGCGGGCGTCAATGACGCCGTGCCGTTTGCAGCATTGGTGCCTCCAGGAGATGAAGTTGATACGTCAATCGGTGTCTGCAGAGAAGCCCCAAGACTGGTCGGAGACACACCAATCCCATTGGCAGCAGTTGCTGGGGCGAGGCCGTTCCCCACAGCCAGCATCGTAGCCGCTGCCGTCGCTCCCATGGCTCCCGAAACTGCTGCAGTTTGTTGCTGCGCAGCTGCGTTCATGCGCAGTTGGCTCTGAGCCTTCAGTTGGGCCTGCTGCTGCGCCAGTAACTGCTGCCGCTGTTGTTGCTGCTGCTGCAAAAGGGCTTGCTGCTGGGCGTGCTGGGCCTGAAGTTGCTTCTGCTTGCGCTGCTCCTCCAGCAGCTCCTGCTTCTTGGCCGCTGCAGCTGCTGCAGCCTCGAGCTGCAACTTCTTTTTTTGCTCTTCAAGCAGCTTGCGCTGAGCCTCTGCCTTTTGCTGTTCTTGCATCTTCTTCTGCTGTTCTTGCAGCTGCGCGAGCCTCTGAGCTTCCTGGGCCTTCTTCAGCTGCTCCTGTTGGGTCGCTGCAGTACCGTTGCCTCCGTTTGCTGCAGCGGCAGCTCGAGTCTTGTTTTTCAATCGTTCCAGGATCGGCAGGACCTGCTTGTGAATATGTGCCTCCACGCGATCCAAGTCATTCTTGTTGCTGCTGGTAACCTTTGAAGGATCCTGCTGTAGGAGCGCTATGATGCGCTTCAAGTTCACGAGGAAAGTGTTGATACGCTCCTGCTGTTGGTTCGCCGGCTTTTGCTTCACCATGCGTTCAAACTCGCGGTACACGATCACCAGGTCGTCCCAATACTTCTGCTTCATCTCCTTCAACCTTTCCACGTAACTCTGGCTGCTGTTACCAGTGGTGGTTGCTGTCGTCGGCGCAGTCGCAGTCGCAGTTGTAGTCGCCGCCGATGCAGTGATCGTAGCTGCGCCGTTAGGCACCTGGTGCTTCAATGCGCTATCGGCGAGCATCTGAGATGCGTTCTGAGCACGTTGCATCTCGCGCATAGCTGCTTGTTGAGTGTGTGCAGCAGCAAGTTGCTCCGGCTTCACTGCACGCTGAGCAGCAGCAAGAGCTGCAGCAGGTTGCGGTGTCGGGACAGTAGGAGCCGTGGTCTGCACCGTCGTCGCATTGGGGAGAGACATTGAGGCCGACGTAACACCCGCTTGCGTCGCAGCCATCATGGCCGTGGATGGAACACCATTAGAGGTGGCAGTTGCTGACGTCGCTGCAATCGATCCTTGCTGCTGTTGCTGTTGCTGCTGAAGCTGGTGCTGCTTCTGCATTAGGTACTGTTGTTGCTTGCGTTGCAACTGTTGCTGCTTGCTCTTGTGCAGGTGCTGCAGTCGAGTGCGCGCGAGTTGATGTTGTTGCTGCAAAGTCTGCAGCTGCTGGCGACGCAGATCAGGGGCTACACCTTGCTGCTGCTGCTGCTGAGAGAGCTGTTGCTGCTGGTTCATATGTTGTTCACGGAGCTGTTGGGACTCTTGGTTCTGCGTATGCAGAAGCTGCCGTTGTTGAGCTTGGAACTGCACTTGGATGCGCTGCAGCCACTGCTGCGCCTGCTGCTGCGGAAGAGTAGGAATGCTCACCGTCGGAGTCGTGCCTGCCGTCGTCGGACCGGTACTGGTTGCATTCAACCCAGTAGTCACCGCTGGGTTCAACCCAGCCGCGACACCAACACTTGCGCCACTAGTCGCAGCAGCCGCCGCCAGTGCTGCAGCACTCTGAGCTTGAGCTTGAGCTTGAGCTTGAGCTTGAGCTTGAGCCTGAGCTTGTGCTTGTGCTTGTGCTTGAGCCTGAGCTTGAGCTCGCGCTTGTGCTTGAACTTGTGCCTGAGCTTGCTGCTGGAAGTTGTTCACGGCCGCACTGACCGCAACATTGTTCGGCTGGAACTGCTGGGCGTTCATGGCTGCGCTCATGTTGGCCGCGTTCATGTTCATGTTAAGTCCGTTGTTCATGCCGTTGGGCGCGGCGTTCATGGCGTTGGAGGTTACCACGTTATTGGCATTTGCCATCATGTTGGTCTGTTGCTGCTGCATGTCGCCAGCGCTCGGCTTCTTCTTGAGACTCATGATCTTGCGCTGCATTTTCATCAAGTACGAGTTCTGTATCCAGACATAACTATACATCAATACATTTACCTTCCTCCACCAATACAGTGACGTATCCTTACCCTGTCGGGGCTGCTGGACCACAACATCAACTCGAACTTGGCTGCCGATCCCCACACCTTCTGCTTGTCCACTTCACCCGAGATACGCGCCAGCTCATGATACCTACAATAAGGACACAAGTTCAGTGAGTTGCCCCTAATACAGCCTTCAAATAAGAGGGGAGGTGAGCCGTTTCTTGGGCGAGCTCTCCTGACGCCCCCACTAAGGCTACAGCGCCTGCAAATGGTGCATATGATAGAGGGAGAGACGTACATTTCAGTGATCATCTTCTTGCGCATGTCCTCGGGGATCTCCGATCGCCACTGACCCTCCATGATACTTCACGTTCCGCTCCAACCACTTACGCGGTATTTTAGGCACTCTTTTCAGCCGGGGAGATGTGAGCGCGAGACCGCAAAAGTGGAAGTGAGCGCTCAGCGACGCGGGCGGATCATGACGCACTACTATTCGTCAAAATAACGAGGTGTAAAATTATATGATTGGTGGAAAATGGACGCGAAACGGAAGTGACAGTTGGAGAGCGCCACTATTCCGACGAGTCACGGTACGATCGTCAAAAGCTCGCCAAGTGTGGGCTTTACTACAACAACACTACGCTGCTGCTTCGTGGACGGTGCGTCCACGAGCTCGTGGCTGGAGGCAATGCAATGTTGGTACAGTGTCAACAAGTTGTTGACAGCAACATCCTGCGAATGAGTATTATAACATTTGCTGAGCTAAGTTCACTAAATTGGGTTGTGACTGAGACTTGATGCCATGCAATGGAGCGAGATGCCAATGTTTAACGAGAGTTGCCGAGGCGCAACGTGGCGAAGTTAGCGCTGTTCTTGCCTCTATGGAGGTGTCAATGAGCTTGAAGCCGATAGGGGCCAGCGTGATCGCTTCGCTCGCCGGCCACTTGGTACAGCAGAAAGGAATTCCGTGTTGAAGAGATCGCGCGATGGTGAGAACCGATGGAGTTCGCAGTTCAGCTGCAAAGGAGCAGATCTGATCACAGCCAAGAGAGTTTGCGTTGATATTTTCCCTTCGTGTTGACCTCCTTCTTAGTCTGATCATCGGACTCTGATGTGGGGCAACCAATCCACTCAGCGTACTGGTACATTGTACAGTATCACGACACGAAGAGAAATTGAAGCGTGCTAGTCGAGCCCCGTGTTCGACAATCATATTGCACGCGTACATCAAAGTTAACAGGAATAATAACCTTGGCGCCGTCGTCAGAGAGCGCAGCAGCAGCGACTTCGAGCTCGCAAGCTCAACACGAGATCAATGCCCGTCCTCGCATCTTCACTTCTCTCAGGATTTGCCGTCACGACGTCGTAAAGCTGCTGCAGTGTGCGATCTTGCCTTTGCAGCTCCAACACGCAACTGTAAGCACACCGAGTACAAAATGCAAAATGCAGCGATGTTATTCACTCGCTTGTAAATCCAGTACTATTTCTTATGCCCTACACTCCTCCTCTCTCTATCTCCTCAATAACGTGAAACAAGTGGCGTCTACTGCACATCGACAGCAGACATAACCTGCACGACGTCGGCCCACGGCTGCGTGAACAGTTCGACATCAAACTTCTTCTCGTTGGTGCAGGTGCCGCTATTGCAGCGGCCGGGCGTCGCAGTCTCGCAGCCGCGCACGTGGTAGCGGAAGTGGATGCCGTTGACGATCTGCTGCTCGATGGCCGTCACTTCCGTGAAGCACAACTGCGACTTGAGCGACGGGTTTTTCTTCTGCAGCGCCTCGGCCAGTAGGTTCTCCGTCGCTGTGTTCTTACTTGCGTGCATCCATTGACCTACAAGGTGGTAGGTGGCGGCCTCGCTCACGGTCAGCAGCGACAGCAACACGGTTAGCAGCAACAGCAGCAGATTGACTTGACGCATGATGACGGTGGTGTGAGTACGACTTAGATCTCCTTCGAGTGTAGCGCTATAGTGGGTCTTGCTTGAGCTGGACGAAGCTTGTTCTCGAATGAGACGGAGACCGTCGTGAGATGTACCTCTTCGCGCTCACGGCGATCTTGCCTCCAAACGCATAAAAGCGTCATTTGACCAAACTCAATAATATAGGATGTTGCAGGAAACCGTTATATACATATCTCATTTTCAGTTCATTTCAATATTATGAATCATACGGTTGATATCATTGTGTTATGAAGGTTTCTTGTCTTCGTAACATATAAGTAAGGAGGTATGGCCACAGAACTGCGTTCGGCACGCAGGCGGCCGTACAATTGTCGCCAGGGGCTCGTCCACGTGGTCTTCACGGTGGAAGTCGGACGCGCAGGTACATGTACAAGTGCACGTAACGTGAGCATACGAGCTTTTCATCGATTTCTGAGTCACGTAAGATGCTCAAGCAGCACGTCAACATGAAGAGAGCAAAGTGAGAAAGCAGCAACTTGTCGTCAGTCGGTGATGCAGCCATTGATATCGATAAACTCGTGGCACTCAAGATGGTTGTGGATCCCATTTGCCGAGGTCAGAACATCGGCGTGCCACTACATGTGCATGTACCGCCCGCAGAGTCATTCCGCCCTTGCTATCTGCTCGGGTACAAGTACCGCGTCAATCTCTTCCCTCACACCTGACCAGTGCATCTGTAGGCCTGGCAACGTTTGGTCTGAACTCAAAACTCAGCAAAACGTTTTAGGAGAGTCTCGCTCAAATTATTCACTGTCCCGCCTCTCAAAACCGTTTTAGTCCCCTTGAAAACGCATTTCAACTTTTGTGGCCCACAACAAAACTTCAATCTCCAGAAACTTGCAAGTTGCCGCGTGCTGGGAATCGTACGCTGAATGGTGAGCAGTGCCTACCTACTTATGGCTAATAAAGGATACCTGCGTTGAACTGACTTATGTAATGAATGTAAGTGTGTATAGCTGAATAACTATGCCGCACTGCTCGTCCCACCACCGACCAATACGGCCAAGGACTCGGACACTGTGAACAAGTACCAGGCCTACCGCAGCGTGGCGGACATCGAGAAGGAAAAGGTGATAGAAGGAATGCTGAAGGGCGACAAGCAGGTGGAGATTTCGTCTGAGTTCGTGGAGTTGCACGGCTCGATCCTGTTCTCGGACGAACTTACTCCTTCGGCTCGTGCGCTGACGCTTGTGGAAGCCAGAGCCGAGACGACCTGAGCCACCACTATGCTGCGATTAAGGAAGCGACTACGGTATTGCTGCAAGCTATCTGGTCCAAGTACTCAACGAAGATCGAGGTGGTATACAACAAGCTGTGCGAGGCTGCTCACCCTGGCCCGTATGTGGAGCAGTTCCAGGAGCGTGCTCTCAAGCGTCACCTGCTACTGCTTGTTGTGACAGGAGGAAAGGCTCCGGTCCTCGACACGACACCGAAGATTGTGCCAACGGTGGTGCCGTCCAAGCTAGCGCTCGACCTACTGAAGAAGTCTACATTCGTGACGACCAGGCCACCGGCTTCTGCCTCGTCCTGCATATTGTTTGCAGGCTATGGATTAATAATCGCGCCACTCTCATGGCAGGCGCCGTTGCAGCCGCTCTAGGGCGCTTGAAGGTTTCGAGCTGTAATACGAAAGGCGGAGCACCTGGTGTGTGTTCGTGTCAGCTGAGAAGGGGATACAGTATGTGCTGACATTCGCGTGTATATGGGTGAGGTGTTGGCAAGGGAGTGTGAGGCGAGGAGGCATTGCTACAGATACTCGGCTGGTACTACCCGAGTCCGACAGTCCGCACTTACAAGATAAACAACAAACAGTGTCATGGAAATGCATTCGTAATGGCTTTAATTTCTTCTCCTTGCGCTCTCAAGCACTAACCTTTCCCTCTTCAGGCTCCCATTCAGGATATTCAAAGTTTTCGTGAATAAATAGCAAGTCACGGATGAGCGAGGGTGTCAAGGAGCTGCGCTTGGCAGCTACGGTGTTTCCAGCTGAGGAAAATGCTCGTTCGGGAGGAACTGAAGTAGCGACACATGCTAGCCATTGCCTTGCAAGCTGGGCCAAATGGGGGTAATCCGGACTATTCGCTCGCCACCACTCCAACGGATCGACGTCAAACTCGGTATCTTCGACCTCTTCCAAGTAACGGTACACTTCGGCCTTACAGCGAGTTTCTAGACGCTTAGCTCGAGATTTTCGAACGGCTTCGAAGTTGCGATGCACTCGTTTCCCAAAAACTCCTTCGACTGCATTTCCGTTGCTTCTTCGACACAGAGGATTCGCCGCTGACCATTTTGTGCAGGTGCTTCTTGGGCAGGCTGTTGTTGCTCTTGCTTTGCAAGAGCAATTGCTGCTTGAATGAGTCCATCTCTGGCTGTGTTCGACTCACGAGCAGTAAGGCCCTCCATGTTAGTCAATCTTGGGGTCAGGTAGGATATCCATAGCAGCTCTGCTGGGAGGCTATCGAATCGCTTGTTGAACAAGCCCACAAACGCATGACGAACGTTAGTCATGAGTTCCAGCACTTCCTGCATGTATGGCTCCTTGTCGACTCGTGCGGCTTCCTCCTCGAACAGATCATCTCTCTCCAATGTCTTCTTTATTTGACGAAGCCACGGAAATGCCAGTGCAAGTGTAGGGTACCCCTGTCCGCCAAGAAGCTCCGACGTCGCTGCGATAGGGTCTAGCAGAGCAACCAGGCACTTGATCGTGAACCAATCCTTGCCGTCAGGCTCGAAGAGGCTTGGTACGCCATCAAATTCCTTCTTGCCGGGCTTCGTTCTGAGGTACCGAAAAAACTCCTTCAATGGTCTTTTCAAATCGACCATTCGCGTCAGCATATCACGCGCACTGCTCCAGCGAGTTGGGCAATCCGTCACCACTTTCAAAGGTTGACTACTGCGCTCTGGAATTTCGGCTTTTGCATTCAGCTGTCGCTGAATGCGGTTCAGACATGTAGTACCTTTTTGAGACGAATGAAAGTAAGTTGCAAGTCCTCGGAACCGGTTCACCAGATCGCGAAGTTCATCCAGCGCATATAGCTGCTCCAGGACTTGCCACGTATTCAAAAATGCAGCTAGCTCTTCAATGGCTCTCTCTTGCTCTCATGGCTCGGCCTCGCTGTCTTCACGCGGCTCGCTGTGGTCCGTGCATGTATTTCCCACATCAGTATCGGAAAGCGACGCAGATCCAGATACTGGGACCGACTCAGTTGCCACAGCATTACGAGTAATACTCCTCGATTTACGTTTGATGAGAGTTCCAGCCACGACGAGATGCAGAGAATGAGCAATACACGACATGTGTAGAATGCCCATAAGTTCGCCAGCCAAAATTCCATTTGAAGCACCATCTCGAACCAACTTCGTACAGAGCGTAGGGTTCAGATTCCATTGCTTAAAAAGCTTTGACAGCCCTTCTGCAATGGCGTGACCGCTATGCCGACCAGGAAAATGCATGACCTCAAGTGTCCAGTTACATGGGCGAGATGCTGAGTCCAGGTAGTGCAGCGTTAGCGACAGGAAACTCTCTATCGCACGGATTGTCCAAATGTCGGTCGTCACGGCGAAGTAGCGGCATCCCTCTGCGATCATCGCTTTCAGCTCGGCACGTAGCTCGATGGCAATGCTCACAATCTCCGAGCGAACCAATGTACGACCGGGAATTTTCAAGGATATTCCTGCGAGCTTTTCAGTGATGAAACGTAAAACAAAGGCAAAGCCTTCGTCTTCCACAAGGCTAAGTGGACGCAGATGTTTTGCAATCCATAGTGCCACATACTGGTTCACTCGTTTTTGCTGTTCCGGAGTAATCGAAACGACTTTCCTCTTTTCTCCAGGCGTCGGGCGCATGAAGCTGCTTGCCAGCGTCATCTTGGCTTGTTTGGAGGCCTTTTTGCGTTTTTCGTGGTCTCTTAGGCATGCTCGATGATACTTCTCAAGATGAGTCTTCGCGCGACTTCTTCCTTTCTCCCAAAAGATTGTTAACCTGCATTTCATGCAGAACGCAAAGCCAGCGTGCTCGTTTAGAAGATCCTTGACGGGGAGATGCTCAAAAGCTGGCTTAGGCGCTAGCTTGACGAACAGGTACCAGTGAGGGTTGTGAGCATCTGATACGTCGTAGAGCACGGGGGACTGGGACAGGTTCTAGCTCCGGCTCAGCGTTATCATCGTCATTTTCCAAAGTTACCTCTTCAGACAGAGGTTCTTGATGCACGGGGCTGTGCGACAAAGTTTTTGTGCCTTGATTCCTAGAACCTGATGTTCGCGGTAGTGGTGACAGCATGAATCTCAGCTGAACACGCGGTCGCCTGGATGCTTGGGATTTTTTCTTCTTCTTGCGTTTTGACTTGGTCGCCGAGAAAAGACTACGAGAGATTCCGTCTGGTGTCGTAAGCTCTTCGCGAGTCGACATACCGATCGATGACGCTTCTTCGCTAACAACCATGGCCTGCTGCTTGCGGGATACCGGTCACAAGGAACTGAGCCATCTTGAATTGAGACTCGATCCCTCCAGCGATCCAAAATACGTAGTGATGAAAAAGTGTTATATCTAGGTGGTGTATGGAGGCTACTCAAACAATTTGGGACAGGATCGCGGGAAAATCCAGGAGGTCCAGAGGGACAAACATACTGGCTAAAGTATCGGGAAAGAACAGCGGGAATTGCGCGAAACTCCAACTCCAATTCGAACGTTCGAGTTGGAGTAGATCATTTTGCAGCTTCATGTCGGCCAAGCGGCGAGAAGATCATGTGACAACAACGTTTTTTTGCTTGTTTTTACAGGTTTTTACTAGCCGGATCTGACTACCTACTCCTCAGCTCGAGTGTCGTGGAGAAGTTGCCGATAAATCTCAATTTAGCTGTGCTGTGTGACCGACGTCACCTGCACCGTGTTGGTCCACGACTGTGAGAAGATGACGACGTCGTAGTCAGACTTAGCGCACTCGCGGTCCACGCACGGGCCCAGGCCGCTCGGGTCGTTCACGGCGCACCCAGCTACCTGGTACTTGTAGTTGGTGCCGGCCACCGTCTGCGTCCACAGGCCCTCGACAGCGATGAGGCAGATTGCCGTGGTCACGTCCGGCGCGTAGTTGGTCGCGTTGCCGGCGGCCTGAATGAGCAGGTTCACCTCGGCATCAGTCACGGTGGCCTCCGTCCAGCCGCCAACGATGGTTTGGGCGGGCACAGCGGTCAGGAGCGCAGCGCTAGCGGCGACGACAGCGGAGGTGCGGAGGAATGCCATGGTGGTTGGTCGGTAGATGGTGGAGTGGTAAGTCGCTTTGTGACTTGGGATGCAAGTTTGGAACTGGGCTTTCGAGACAGACACCTGCTCTCGCCGGCAGACAGCTCCGGTGACTCTTCTCAAGTCCCTGTCATGTGGTCGGACTCGTTTACAGGTGCTCCAGCGAATTCGCACGTCAATACCGAATGTCGTTAGTTTTGGGTTTTGGGCGAGCTACTGTTGACCAGCAGGATCGTCATGTGGCCGCGCGTTGCTGGTCTCGGATTGGCAGGGGCACCCGTGTGTGACGTTTTGGTAGGAGACCACCCTGATTTCATGAAGCAAGTGGGCATTCAAGTTGTTGTATTCGGAGCTGAGCTATGCTGCACTAATGGCACTTTGCAATGAAGAACTTGATCTTTCGGTCATCTCGCTGAGCGTAGCTGACTGAATATGCTCGAGGAAGCCGCGCGAACGCCATGCGTTTGAAAAGTTCGTCTACTGAATCACCTGGAAGATGGCCAAAGCTTGTGATGCAGATGTCGCCTTGTTTGATCTATGCAGCTTGAGGCACCGGGAGGCATGCGTAGGTGTTAGTACGTCCATTTCTCAAAAGGATATCGGATATCATGCCCCCAGTACATACAGACTTGTTACATGTGCAGCGTTGTGGGATTATGCCACGAGATTATCCTCACTTTTTATGAGAAAAGATTAATTGCACGTATCAAGCGGATTAGTGTCATGTGCCGCCTCTAAACGGCTGAATTTCATGCACACAGGATGAACTCCAGATACATCATGCATGTGTCAGCCATCTACCACAAGCAGTACCCACCCGGTTGTCCAAGCGAAGCGCAACATATCTAAGCAAGATGTGTAATTGAATGTTAGCGTAAATGCATACCTTTGACTGTCTTCTGCAGACACCTACTCGACACTTTGTCTACGGGCCGGCTACCGCAACTCCCGTCGAGTCAGCGTATTCGATAGCCTTTGCCAGTTCTTCCACCTTCGGTCGTCGCACGACGCCATTTTGGAATTCAACTTTCCAGTGGTAAATTCCACTGCGGTTGCTTCACGAACACACCCTTCCCATGTAGTTTTCGAAAGAAACACAGAGTTTCCCGTGCGCTCTTCAAACTCAACACTGCATTTCCAGTTGAGAGCCATAGCTGGGGTCTTCGCTAGCTCTCGCAGCAGACGTGTGAGACCAAAGAACGCTTCACTCTCTCTTTGAAATGCCCGAGGCACTTTTCGTGGTCTGCCAGGTGGACGCCGTGCTGGAATCCTTTTCAGCATGCGCGCCAGATCAAAGTTGTCTAACAGGGCAAGTGTGGCCAGCACGTGGCTGCAGATCCAGTCCGATGTATATTGAGCCTTGCAGTCGCACTTGTACTTGTTTCTGATCGCTCGTATCTACATATAAAAAAATTAAAACAACCGAGTGTCGATATACGAACTATAACAGTAAAATAATGAGAGACTCACCTCGTCCATCGACCAATTAGGTGACTCCCAGTCGTGTTCGTACGGAACTTCTTGTAGAATCTCCACGTTGTGTAGTGACAAATAGTCAATACTGATGTCCTTGACTTCTGCGTTATTTTTCAGCTCTCCAATCAAAGATTTCAGGTACGTCCTCACGCGTTTGACAGTCACCGCAATACCATTAAGACTGTTGTCGCCGACTTGATACGCCTTCGCGTTGAAGACGACTGCTTTCTTATCGCGGCGGTTAGTGTGCGGCTTGAACACGACCCGATGGTTATCCTTCTGACACAGTTTGCGCGCAGCGTCCACAAATCTCCACCGGCACTGGTCCGCTACAAAAAAAAGAAATTGGGAATCCGATTGTGCTGTGTTCAGACGCATAGGCGTGTCAACATTTCGACCTCTGGGGCACTCCAACTCACTCCAACTCAAACGTTCGAATTGGAGTTGGAGTTTCGCGCAATTCCCGCTGTTCTTTCCCGATACTTTAGCCAGTATGTTTGTCCCTCTGGACCTCCTGGATTTTCCCGCGATCCTGTCCCAAATTGTTTGAGTAGCCTCCATACACCACCTAGATATAACACTTTTTCATCACTACGTATTTTGGATCGCTGGAGGGATCGAGTCTCAATTCAAGATGGCTCAGTTCCTTGTGACCGGTATCCCGCAAGCAGCAGGCCATGGTTGTTAGCGAAGAAGCGTCATCGATCGGTATGTCGACTCGCGAAGAGCTTACGACACCAGACGGAATCTCTCGTAGTCTTTTCTCGGCGACCAAGTCAAAACGCAAGAAGAAGAAAAAATCCCAAGCATCCAGGCGACCGCGTGTTCAGCTGAGATTCATGCTGTCACCACTACCGCGAACATCAGGTTCTAGGAATCAAGGCACAAAAACTTTGTCGCACAGCCCCGTGCATCAAGAACCTCTGTCTGAAGAGGTAACTTTGGAAAATGACGATGATAACGCTGAGCCGGAGCTAGAACCTGTCCCAGTCCCCCCCCCCCGTGCTCTACGACGTATCAGATGCTCACAACCCTCACTGGTACCTGTTCGTCAAGCTAGCGCCTAAGCCAGCTTTTGAGCATCTCCCCGTCAAGGATCTTCTAAACGAGCACGCTGGCTTTGCGTTCTGCATGAAATGCAGGTTAACAATCTTTTGGGAGAAAGGAAGAAGTCGCGCGAAGACTCATCTTGAGAAGTATCATCGAGCATGCCTAAGAGACCACGAAAAACGCAAAAAGGCCTCCAAACAAGCCAAGATGACGCTGGCAAGCAGCTTCATGCGCCCGACGCCTGGAGAAAAGAGGAAAGTCGTTTCGATTACTCCGGAACAGCAAAAACGAGTGAACCAGTATGTGGCACTATGGATTGCAAAACATCTGCGTCCACTTAGCCTTGTGGAAGACGAAGGCTTTGCCTTTGTTTTACGTTTCATCACTGAAAAGCTCGCAGGAATATCCTTGAAAATTCCCGGTCGTACATTGGTTCGCTCGGAGATTGTGAGCATTGCCATCGAGCTACGTGCCGAGCTGAAAGCGATGATCGCAGAGGGATGCCGCTACTTCGCCGTGACGACCGACATTTGGACAATCCGTGCGATAGAGAGTTTCCTGTCGCTAACGCTGCACTACCTGGACTCAGCATCTCGCCCATGTAACTGGACACTTGAGGTCATGCATTTTCCTGGTCGGCATAGCGGTCACGCCATTGCAGAAGGGGGTGAATTCGCGGCACCGCCGCGAATGTGTGTTTCCGTTGCCTGGTCTGGGCGGTGGTTTGAAAACTCCTGCGTTTGGGCGCCGACTCGGCGGCCTCGAGAACGCAGTAAAGCAAGCTCACTCGGCAATTTGCCTCAAGCTCGCAACGCTCACCTTCGACTCGCGCTTCTGCCCTTCTCCTCCCGCTGCCGTCACGATGACGGATCGAAGCACTCCTGCCTCGCTTTCGTCGGCCGCACCACCACCGGTGCCAGCCACCGTGTCAGCACCGGGGCCACCATCATCGTCGGAGACGGCCTCCTCCTCCACCACTGGAACGGATGCTCCGCCGATATCGACGAACGCAGCTACCGGAACGTCAAGTGCGGCGTCAACGACCCGCGGGCTAGCAAGCGCTTGCAGAAGCGCAAAGCGGATGCGGCGTCTCGATCCACTGAGCGACGCAAGAAGCTCACTCGTCCACCCCCAAACACGCCTACCTTCAGCTTGGAAGCGTTGCTTGCAGCACCCCCGGTAATTTCGACGGGAGCGAGCTCCACGTTGCATGTGCTGTCGAAAGCCGCTGGAAAGAAGAAACTTGGTACTCAGCCCGCGCTGCAAGGCTGGCAACAGACAGCGCGGCTACCCCAATCAGCAGTGGCGGTGCAGGAACAACCCCATGCGCCGCACCCGTTAGCACGGCGTCGAACCCTCGACTTGCAGCATCAGCGAAGAAGTCGTCTAATGCCTCCACCCAAGCGACGGGAGCGGATGCACCGCCTCGTCGCCTCTCAATCATCTATTTGGATTGTCCACCTCCGACTGATATCGTGACTGGACTTATTCCTGGACCCGACCTATCAACCCGTTCATCACTTCCATTGACTAGCCCCCCCCCCGGCTGTGCACGCATCAGGTGGGACCGGTAATGAGGATGGGACTGAGCAATTTGACCTCGCATCATTTCTCGCACCTCCTCCGGCAACTGCATTGTGCACATCTGCACCTGCGACCATGGGCCACACAGCGCCAGAGGAGCTGGGTCAGCCTTCGTCGGCCAGTACGGTCGCACAACTTTTGGCCCAAGTGGGTGCATTGAGTGCAATGGTAATGGAGCTACACGGGCGCCTCCCAGCATCGGCCCCCCCCTATTGTCGCACCCCCGTCACAGCAACAGGGCCCCATCTCTGGCACGCCACAGCCAATCTTACGGGATGCAACGTCGCTGTCGTCCTGGACACAGCCTGCAGCTGACGATCACGGGTTGCCTCCCATCCAACTTCGTGAACTTCGGACAGCGAGCTTCCCGGCAGCCTTGCATAGTGGAAAAGGGAATACACGCCTCATCCCACGCACATACTTGCTGCCTATAGGAACATCCAGAGCCTGAACAAAGCCGACGGTACGTTTACGCAGCCAACAGACACTCTCCTGTGGATTCGAGGTTCGACAAGAGTCCCGTTCAACATGACGATACCCACTGCGACAGGTTTATACAGCGTGCGGATTGGGTCGCAGGGCCTGTCCATTGCGCACTTCCGCCCACTCTCAGATGATGAACGTTTAGCCCGCAGCTCGAACAATGCCAATTTCTCTGTGGATTTCAGCTCTGCGGCTCAACCCCCGCAAGCACCAACCTCGTCTGCGACGTATGACGAGATTTTGCTCGCATTAAGTGGTCTCGCCGCCTTTGGAAGGGTGTTCTGGTACCCGCACATGAACCACTTGCTAGATCGCATTCGTCGGTTCGTGACCGACAATCAGACGGCGGATCCTGGTAATACAAAAGCGCGTGTCACTCGAACACTTCAATACGCCAACCTCTACTTAGGCAAGGATGTCGCCCATCTCGCCGAGGACTCCCCCATGTGGTGGAGGGATTCTGCGAGGTATTAGACGCAATCCAGTACAAATCGCTGGATTGGCTGCTGGCGCTACAGAGTCTACCAGCATCCCGACCTGACCCACCGGCACAGCACGCCGCATCTGGTCAGCCCCGCCGCGCCTCTAACACCATCACTCTCCCGGCATGCCAGAGCACATCCGCAAACTGGTACCGCGGCGGTCCGACGGCACCGAGCCCTGCCTCCGGTATTTCGGGGGCAGAATGTGCTTCGGTGGGTCACGCGACAGGTGTGCGTATTCGTTCCGCACACACAGATGGGACGCACCTCTACACAGAGACTTACAAGCCTACATCAACTAACTATACGGCTCGAATCGCCAAGGCCACTACGGCAATCGTCGAAACTGATGGTGCCGAGGCGCGGCTGGCCCACCAGCGCTTCGGACTGTCGTACGTGCACACAATAATGCTATCAATACTAGCGACGCTACATCTGCACATTACTACTCTGAGCCACTGTCTCGAACGACTTTTCCCGACAATTACACCTCGGCGTCACATCGTACCTCTATCACAAATCCACTGATCATTTTGCATAGCCCTGGCACCTCTACTCACGCTGTCCCACCATGCCCCACAAAGAGTCACTTGCTCGGTATCTCCACCGGTATCCCGGCGCTATTACCGGTGCAGTCGACTAATCGGCAGCGTCACCTACACTTACCACGTACCACTGTAATCATTAGCAGTGGGCCGGGCACCGCGGAGCAGACACCGGGCCGATTCGGTGCATCCAATCACTACTCAACGCATGCAACTGCTCACCTAACACACAGTAACACGTCCAACATATCGGTAGCAGGGCGACCACCACTAGCCCTCAATATGCCAACACCGCCTGCATCCCAAGCAGGACTGCCTAACTTGCCTACTATCAGACTGCCTCGCGTAATTATCCGACGATCCCCACCGACTTCGGTGCAGTCATCGGAATTCAGGCTCCATGGTCTTCGCAGAGCCGAAATCTGGGAATCCATTCGGCACAAGTTTGTCACATCCGCTCTTAAGGCTGTCAATCTATCACTACCCACTACCGAATTTCCGGTCCAGATAGGACCCACCGAGAAGCCGCAATTTTACATAAACAAACCACTGCAACAAATGTTGTCCGAGGACGTTCGACGCTCCCACAGCTCCCTCTCGGATCTGGTCGAACTCTACCGTGGGCAAACATCTTCTGATCACTGCCCTAACAAAAATATTGTGCCCGCCGTAATCCAAAACGCGTGCGTAGGCTACAACCAGCTGCCACAGCTACTGAGAATTGCCAAAGAAGGGATATGCGTTACCTTGTGATCTCCGATGCCCGTGCAACCCAACCCACCTCCGAATCACCCGTCCGCACGCCAACGGATTAATGTCCTGCGGAAAAATATCCGCAAAGAGCAAGACCTGGGCCGGTGTATTGTGGTCGACCTTGACATCGCCCAATTCTGGCCCGACATTTTCCTTAGCCCATTCGGAGTCGTGGACAAAGGTGATGGCAATCCGAATCTCTCAGGTCGTGTTATCCACGATCTGTCATACCCAAAAGGACAGTCTGTCAATGATCGCACCGATAAAACATCGGTTCCCACTACTGCATACGAGCATTGTGACGCTATTGCTAAGGAAATACTAGCTCAAAAAGCGCGCTTTCCTGACCGCACTATCAAACTCCTTCTCGGGGATGTGGCAGCAGCGTTCCGGAACCTCGGCTTCCACAGCCAATCGGTCCACCTGTTTACAGGATCCATACCCGAAGACAACGCACTTGTCATAGATCTTTCTGCTTGCTTTGGCTGGACGGGGTCACCGGGGTTCTACGGTGTTGCAAGCAATGCCATCGCCTATATTCATGGTCGAACTGCAAACGCGGTCTATCCCAATGGGTTTTTCAACTACCATTGGGTGGATGATCATATATGTATCTCTGTGGACATCGGCTCCTGCTGCAATGATGTGGAGCAGTCGCTCCGACTTGCAATGGCAACAATTCTCGGACCCAACGCGGTAAATGACGACAAGTTCACTCAGTGGAACACCCGCCAAAAGGTCTTGGGCCTTATATTCGACACCGAGCAAGGTACAGTCTGCAAGCCTCAGTCCAAAATACAAAAGGCCAGCCGGTTAGTTGAGATCGCGTATCATGCAACATCGTTGACTCGAACAGAATATCGTTCTCTCCTCGGGTGCCTACGACACGTTGCCACCTGTGTCCTTCCTGCTCGACCATTTCTACAACGCCTTCGGACAGCCGAGGCCGGCCTTCATAGATGCTCGTAGGTAACGATGACGGATCACATGCGCCAGGACCTCATCTGGTGGAGACACATTTTGAGCTCCTCATTACTAAATGGCGTCTCTCTCGAGCATCTCAGGTCCCATCCTCCGGCCGACTTCGTCGTCGAAACGGATGCGTCAGACACCGACATCTGCGCTTTAGAGAGAGCTCACAAGCGCATTCTCACCTACTCTTTTTCACAAACGGAGCAACAACTCATTTCAGAGTTCTACTCCAACCACAACAATGAATTTGATATCAACTATCGCGAGCTATTATCCTGCGCGTTTGCAGTCCACATGTGGGCACACGTATGGATTCAGGGTTCCGACCATCGCCGAAACAAACCAATTCACGTACACTTTCCAATTGACAACACATCGGCGGTGGCCTGGCAAAGTAAGATGGCGTCTCGTGACATCCGAGCTCAAACCGTCATCAGACTCTTAGGATTCTGGGAGATGAAGTATAGCCTTCGTTTCTCGGCATCTCACATCGCAGGGAAGGATAATGTCATTGCGGACGCGGGCTCGCGAATCTCGAAGGACCCTCGCGCACAATCTACCTTTACTAACTTAACTCGTGCCTGGTCACAGTGTCAACCACAGCTGGACGTCAGTGGCCTGGAGGAAATCTGGCGCAATATCTGCGCGAACACTCCGTGGCAGACTCAACCTACAGCAAGTACGAACGCGTCCTTTTGACCTGGCAAGCGTTCGTTACCCGACGCGGCATAAACGTTTGGCTTGATGGTGTCCCGCTTTCGGATCAACTTCAACACATATCTGATTTCATACTTCTCGGCTTCCAGCAAGGATATGGTTCGGGGAACCCGGTACGCAGCTCAACGATTCTGAACACATTGATGGGGGTTCGGCACTTCTTTCTCGCCTCCGGCAGGCCGTTCCCGTCGGACCACTCACAGATTCGCATGCTCCTCAAAGGCATTAGTCGCCTCGACCCCCTCCCGGATCGGAAAGCTCCTGCGTCAATCCGCCGTCTGGAAACATGCTTCTCGTCCCTCAACATGCACACCTCTTCGGACCAAGCTCTGTGGGGGTACTGTGTCTGGCCTTCTTCTTCCTGCTTCGACGCTTGGAGATAGCCGCGATATCTAAGGGTCGGTTCCGTTGGTTCGCACTCAAGGCAATGGACGTGGTGGTTCTCGACCACAATGGGCAAGCCACCATGAGCTCAGCGGATGCTGAATCTGTTCACATCAGGCTCCGGGGTTCAAAGACCAACCAGGCTGGCCAAGTGACACCTCGGATGCTCCGACGCTCTGGGCACCTGGACGATACCAAGCTACTGGCGCACTTGATGCAACCATCGTGGCGACGCCGGCGGCCGCCGACGTGGAAGATGCTGAACCCGCTGATCTTGGCACACTTGCCGCACTTAGGGACCTTATAGAGGCGTCTAGACTCGCAGAAGGCGCTAAAGCGGCTGTTGTCCGTGAGTTAGCAGTTCTTCTTGGAGCAGATGACGCCCATCTACGGGAGGTTGAGCGCTTTAGCGAAGTGCTGCTGTTGCATGTCGACCATCGGGTCCGGATTCTGGATGATGCTGAGGATCTTGCGCTCAAGCGACTCTGTCGTGGAGACCGAGGAGCCCTCACTGGACGTTGAAGTGGCCACGCAGGAGGTGCCCGACTCGGGAGGCGTCGGGAAGATCAGCGAGAGCTCATAGGCTTGAAGGCCGACAGCGGGTGGCACAGCTCCTAAAGAACTGTGCGCGGCGGTTCATTACCCCGCACAGCATCGAAGGGTGAGTTGGAACATGTTCTTTTGAGGTGTGTGTGTATAGTTCTAATGCATCTGTGGTTAGCCGAGACTTGTCGATCTCAGGGTGAGTTGGGAGGTGGCCGAGCTGTAGGCGTCCGTAAGAAACTCAAGGAAGGACGGGCGCATTTCCTGACCCAACCGGCTGCGCCACCCGGACGGCGTTCACGGTCATTCATGTAAGCTTATTGAGCGTTACGGTGCAACACCAAGAGAATGCCTGCGAAGGAGCGCCGCTCGTATGAGAGCCCAGCGACGGGCTACCATCATATGAATCATTAAAAGAGAAGCTACGCCGAATTAGATAGAAAAATAGATACGTAATAGCCTGCTATGAGCAGTGTCCTAGTTCGTTATCTCCTCCAAACGTCTGACTTTGAGACCAGCGCGACGCGACGTGCTGGGGGCGATGTGTGCGCATTGGAGGCGCTGGTGGGTGCTTGCAGCGAGCTGTATTGCTGCTGTGTCGTGCTAGCGGCGGTCGTGAACGTGTATACAGGGTTCTAGGGGTCGGTCGGTGTCGCCGGCATGCTGTATGGCTGTCTGGGAGTGGCGGCTATGGCGTTTGGACGTGCTGGGGCGATGTGTGCGCATTGGAGGCGCTGGTGGGTGCTTGCAGCGAGCTGTATTGCTGCTGTGTCGTGCTATCGGCGGTCGTGAACGTGTATACAGGGTTCTAGGGGTCGGTCGGTGTCGCCGGCATGCTGTATGGCTGTCTGGGAGTGGCGGCTATGGCGTTTGGACGTGCTGGGGGCGATGTGTGCGCATTGGAGGCGCTGGTGGGTGCTTGCAGCGAGCTGTATTGCTGCTGTGTCGTGCTAGCGGCGGTCGTGAACGTGTATACAGGGTTCTAGGGGTCGGTCGGTGTCGCCGGCATGCTGTATGGCTGTCTGGGAGTGGCGGCTATGGCGTTTGGACGTGCTGGGGCGATGTGTGCGCATTGGAGGCGCTGGTGGGTGCTTGCAGCGAGCTGTATTGCTGCTGTGTCGTGCTAGCGGCGGTCGTGAACGTGTATACAGGGTTCTAGGGGTCGGTCGGTGTCGCCGGCATGCTGTATGGCTGTCTGGGAGTGGCGGCTATGGCGTTTGGACGTGCTGGGGGCGATGTGTGCGCATTGGAGGCGCTGGTGGGTGCTTGCAGCGAGCTGTATTGCTGCTGTGTCGTGCTAGCGGCGGTCGTGAACGTGTATACAGGGTTCTAGGGGTCGGTCGGTGTCGCCGGCATGCTGTATGGCTGTCTGGGAGTGGCGGCTATGGCGTTTGGACGTGCTGGGGGCGATGTGTGCGCATTGGAGGCGCTGGTGGGTGCTTGCAGCGAGCTGTATTGCTGCTGTGTCGTGCTAGCGGCGGTCGTTAACGTGTATACAGGGTTCTAGGGGTCGGTCGGTGTCGCCGGCATGCTGTATGGCTGTCTGGGAGTGGCGGCTATGGCGTTTGGACGTGCTGGGGGCGATGTGTGCGCATTGGAGGCGCTGGTGGGTGCTTGCAGCGAGCTGTATTGCTGCTGTGTCGTGCTAGCGGCGGTCGTGAACGTGTATACAGGGTTCTAGGGGTCGGTCGGTGTCGCCGGCATGCTGTATGGCTGTCTGGGAGTGGCGGCTATGGCGTTTGGACGTGCTGGGGGCGATGTGTGCGCATTGGAGGCGCTGGTGGGTGCTTGCAGCGAGCTGTATTGCTGCTGTGTCGTGCTAGCGGCGGTCGTGAACGTGTATACAGGGTTCTAGGGGTCGGTCGGTGTCGCCGGCATGCTGTATGGCTGTCTGGGAGTGGCGGCTATGGCGTTTGGACGTGCTGGGGGCGATGTGTGCGCATTGGAGGCGCTGGTGGGTGCTTGCAGCGAGCTGTATTGCTGCTGTGTCGTGCTAGCGGCGGTCGTGAACGTGTATACAGGGTTCTAGGGGTCGGTCGGTGTCGCCGGCATGCTGTATGGCTGTCTGGGAGTGGCGGCTATGGCGTTTGGACGTGCTGGGGGCGATGTGTGCGCATTGGAGGCGCTGGTGGGTGCTTGCAGCGAGCTGTATTGCTGCTGTGTCGTGCTAGCGGCGGTCGTGAACGTGTATACAGGGTTCTAGGGGTCGGTCGGTGTCGCCGGCATGCTGTATGGCTGTCTGGGAGTGGCGGCTATGGCGTTTGGACGTGCTGGGGCGATGTGTGCGCATTGGAGGCGCTGGTGGGTGCTTGCAGCGAGCTGTATTGCTGCTGTGTCGTGCTAGCGGCGGTCGTGAACGTGTATACAGGGTTCTAGGGGTCGGTCGGTGTCGCCGGCATGCTGTATGGCTGTCTGGGAGTGGCGGCTATGGCGTTTGGACGTGCTGGGGCGATGTGTGCGCATTGGAGGCGCTGGTGGGTGCTTGCAGCGAGCTGTATTGCTGCTGTGTCGTGCTAGCGGCGGTCGTGAACGTGTATACAGGGTTCTAGGGGTCGGTCGGTGTCGCCGGCATGCTGTATGGCTGTCTGGGAGTGGCGGCTATGGCGTTTGGACGTGCTGGGGCGATGTGTGCGCATTGGAGGCGCTGGTGGGTGCTTGCAGCGAGCTGTATTGCTGCTGTGTCGTGCTAGCGGCGGTCGTGAACGTGTATACAGGGTTCTAGGGGTCGGTCGGTGTCGCCGGCATGCTGTATGGCTGTCTGGGAGTGGCGGCTATGGCGTTTGGACGTGCTGGGGCGATGTGTGCGCATTGGAGGCGCTGGTGGGTGCTTGCAGCGAGCTGTATTGCTGCTGTGTCGTGCTAGCGGCGGTCGTGAACGTGTATACAGGGTTCTAGGGGTCGGTCGGTGTCGCCGGCATGCTGTATGGCTGTCTGGGAGTGGCGGCTATGGCGTTTGGACGTGCTGGGGCGATGTGTGCGCATTGGAGGCGCTGGTGGGTGCTTGCAGCGAGCTGTATTGCTGCTGTGTCGTGCTAGCGGCGGTCGTGAACGTGTATACAGGGTTCTAGGGGTCGGTCGGTGTCGCCGGCATGCTGTATGGCTGTCTGGGAGTGGCGGCTATGGCGTTTGGACGTGCTGGGGCGATGTGTGCGCATTGGAGGCGCTGGTGGGTGCTTGCAGCGAGCTGTATTGCTGCTGTGTCGTGCTAGCGGCGGTCGTGAACGTGTATACAGGGTTCTAGGGGTCGGTCGGTGTCGCCGGCATGCTGTATGGCTGTCTGGGAGTGGCGGCTATGGCGTTTGGACGTGCTGGGGCGATGTGTGCGCATTGGAGGCGCTGGTGGGTGCTTGCAGCGAGCTGTATTGCTGCTGTGTCGTGCTAGCGGCGGTCGTGAACGTGTATACAGGGTTCTAGGGGTCGGTCGGTGTCGCCGGCATGCTGTATGGCTGTCTGGGAGTGGCGGCTATGGCGTTTGGACGTGCTGGGGCGATGTGTGCGCATTGGAGGCGCTGGTGGGTGCTTGCAGCGAGCTGTATTGCTGCTGTGTCGTGCTAGCGGCGGTCGTGAACGTGTATACAGGGTTCTAGGGGTCGGTCGGTGTCGCCGGCATGCTGTATGGCTGTCTGGGAGTGGCGGCTATGGCGTTTGGACGTGCTGGGGCGATGTGTGCGCATTGGAGGCGCTGGTGGGTGCTTGCAGCGAGCTGTATTGCTGCTGTGTCGTGCTAGCGGCGGTCGTGAACGTGTATACAGGGTTCTAGGGGTCGGTCGGTGTCGCCGGCATGCTGTATGGCTGTCTGGGAGTGGCGGCTATGGCGTTTGGACGTGCTGGGGCGATGTGTGCGCATTGGAGGCGCTGGTGGGTGCTTGCAGCGAGCTGTATTGCTGCTGTGTCGTGCTAGCGGCGGTCGTGAACGTGTATACAGGGTTCTAGGGGTCGGTCGGTGTCGCCGGCATGCTGTATGGCTGTCTGGGAGTGGCGGCTATGGCGTTTGGACGTGCTGGGGCGATGTGTGCGCATTGGAGGCGCTGGTGGGTGCTTGCAGCGAGCTGTATTGCTGCTGTGTCGTGCTAGCGGCGGTCGTGAACGTGTATACAGGGTTCTAGGGGTCGGTCGGTGTCGCCGGCATGCTGTATGGCTGTCTGGGAGTGGCGGCTATGGCGTTTGGACGTGCTGGGGGCGATGTGTGCGCATTGGAGGCGCTGGTGGGTGCTTGCAGCGAGCTGTATTGCTGCTGTGTCGTGCTAGCGGCGGTCGTGAACGTGTATACAGGGTTCTAGGGTCGGTCGGTGTCGCCGGCATGCTGTATGGCTGTCTGGGAGTGGCGGCTATGGCGTTTGGACGTGCTGGGGCGATGTGTGCGCATTGGAGGCGCTGGTGGGTGCTTGCAGCGAGCTGTATTGCTGCTGTGTCGTGCTAGCGGCGGTCGTGAACGTGTATACAGGGTTCTAGGGGTCGGTCGGTGTCGCCGGCATGCTGTATGGCTGTCTGGGAGTGGCGGCTATGGCGTTTGGACGTGCTGGGGCGATGTGTGCGCATTGGAGGCGCTGGTGGGTGCTTGCAGCGAGCTGTATTGCTGCTGTGTCGTGCTAGCGGCGGTCGTGAACGTGTATACAGGGTTCTAGGGGTCGGTCGGTGTCGCCGGCATGCTGTATGGCTGTCTGGGAGTGGCGGCTATGGCGTTTGGACGTGCTGGGGCGATGTGTGCGCATTGGAGGCGCTGGTGGGTGCTTGCAGCGAGCTGTATTGCTGCTGTGTCGTGCTAGCGGCGGTCGTGAACGTGTATACAGGGTTCTAGGGGTCGGTCGGTGTCGCCGGCATGCTGTATGGCTGTCTGGGAGTGGCGGCTATGGCGTTTGGACGTGCTGGGGCGATGTGTGCGCATTGGAGGCGCTGGTGGGTGCTTGCAGCGAGCTGTATTGCTGCTGTGTCGTGCTAGCGGCGGTCGTGAACGTGTATACAGGGTTCTAGGGGTCGGTCGGTGTCGCCGGCATGCTGTATGGCTGTCTGGGAGTGGCGGCTATGGCGTTTGGACGTGCTGGGGCGATGTGTGCGCATTGGAGGCGCTGGTGGGTGCTTGCAGCGAGCTGTATTGCTGCTGTGTCGTGCTAGCGGCGGTCGTGAACGTGTATACAGGGTTCTAGGGGTCGGTCGGTGTCGCCGGCATGCTGTATGGCTGTCTGGGAGTGGCGGCTATGGCGTTTGGACGTGCTGGGGCGATGTGTGCGCATTGGAGGCGCTGGTGGGTGCTTGCAGCGAGCTGTATTGCTGCTGTGTCGTGCTAGCGGCGGTCGTGAACGTGTATACAGGGTTCTAGGGGTCGGTCGGTGTCGCCGGCATGCTGTATGGCTGTCTGGGAGTGGCGGCTATGGCGTTTGGACGTGCTGGGGCGATGTGTGCGCATTGGAGGCGCTGGTGGGTGCTTGCAGCGAGCTGTATTGCTGCTGTGTCGTGCTAGCGGCGGTCGTGAACGTGTATACAGGGTTCTAGGGGTCGGTCGGTGTCGCCGGCATGCTGTATGGCTGTCTGGGAGTGGCGGCTATGGCGTTTGGACGTGCTGGGGCGATGTGTGCGCATTGGAGGCGCTGGTGGGTGCTTGCAGCGAGCTGTATTGCTGCTGTGTCGTGCTAGCGGCGGTCGTGAACGTGTATACAGGGTTCTAGGGGTCGGTCGGTGTCGCCGGCATGCTGTATGGCTGTCTGGGAGTGGCGGCTATGGCGTTTGGACGTGCTGGGGCGATGTGTGCGCATTGGAGGCGCTGGTGGGTGCTTGCAGCGAGCTGTATTGCTGCTGTGTCGTGCTAGCGGCGGTCGTGAACGTGTATACAGGGTTCTAGGGGTCGGTCGGTGTCGCCGGCATGCTGTATGGCTGTCTGGGAGTGGCGGCTATGGCGTTTGGACGTGCTGGGGCGATGTGTGCGCATTGGAGGCGCTGGTGGGTGCTTGCGGCGAGCTGTATTGCTGCTGTGTCGTGCTAGCGGCGGTCGTGAACGTGTATACAGGGTTCTAGGGGTCGGTCGGTGTCGCCGGCATGCTGTATGGCTGTCTGGGAGTGGCGGCTATGGCGTTTGGACGTGCTGGGGCGATGTGTGCGCATTGGAGGCGCTGGTGGGTGCTTGCAGCGAGCTGTATTGCTGCTGTGTCGTGCTAGCGGCGGTCGTGAACGTGTATACAGGGTTCTAGGGTCGGTCGGTGTCGCCGGCATGCTGTATGGCTGTCTGGGAGTGGCGGCTATGGCGTTTGGACGTGCTGGGGCGATGTGTGCGCATTGGAGGCGCTGGTGGGTGCTTGCAGCGAGCTGTATTGCTGCTGTGTCGTGCTAGCGGCGGTCGTGAACGTGTATACAGGGTTCTAGGGTCGGTCGGTGTCGCCGGCATGCTGTATGGCTGTCTGGGAGTGGCGGCTATGGCGTTTGGACGTGCTGGGGCGATGTGTGCGCATTGGAGGCGCTGGTGGGTGCTTGCAGCGAGCTGTATTGCTGCTGTGTCGTGCTAGCGGCGGTCGTGAACGTGTATACAGGGTTCTAGGGGTCGGTCGGTGTCGCCGGCATGCTGTATGGCTGTCTGGGAGTGGCGGCTATGGCGTTTGGACGTGCTGGGGCGATGTGTGCGCATTGGAGGCGCTGGTGGGTGCTTGCAGCGAGCTGTATTGCTGCTGTGTCGTGCTAGCGGCGGTCGTGAACGTGTATACAGGGTTCTAGGGTCGGTCGGTGTCGCCGGCATGCTGTATGGCTGTCTGGGAGTGGCGGCTATGGCGTTTGACGTGCTGGGGCGATGTGTGCGCATTGGAGGCGCTGGTGGGTGCTTGCAGCGAGCTGTATTGCTGCTGTGTCGTGCTAGCGGCGGTCGTGAACGTGTATACAGGGTTCTAGGGGTCGGTCGGTGTCGCCGGCATGCTGTATGGCTGTCTGGGAGTGGCGGCTATGGCGTTTGGACGTGCTGGGGCGATGTGTGCGCATTGGAGGCGCTGGTGGGTGCTTGCAGCGAGCTGTATTGCTGCTGTGTCGTGCTAGCGGCGGTCGTGAACGTGTATACAGGGTTCTAGGGGTCGGTCGGTGTCGCCGGCATGCTGTATGGCTGTCTGGGAGTGGCGGCTATGGCGTTTGGACGTGCTGGGGCGATGTGCGCATTGGAGGCGCTGGTGGGTGCTTGCAGCGAGCTGTATTGCTGCTGTGTCGTGCTAGCGGCGGTCGTGAACGTGTATACAGGGTTCTAGGGGTCGGTCGGTGTCGCCGGCATGCTGTATGGCTGTCTGGGAGTGGCGGCTATGGCGTTTGGACGTGCTGGGGCGATGTGTGCGCATTGGAGGCGCTGGTGGGTGCTTGCGGCGAGCTGTATTGCTGCTGTGTCGTGCTAGCGGCGGTCGTGAACGTATACAGGGTTCTAGGGGTCGGTCGGTGTCGCCGGCATGCTGTATGGCTGTCTGGGAGTGGCGGCTATGGCGTTTGGACGTGCTGGGGCGATGTGTGCGCATTGGAGGCGCTGGTGGGTGCTTGCAGCGAGCTGTATTGCTGCTGTGTCGTGCTAGCGGCGGTCGTGAACGTGTATACAGGGTTCTAGGGGTCGGTCGGTGTCGCCGGCATGCTGTATGGCTGTCTGGGAGTGGCGGCTATGGCGTTTGGACGTGCTGGGGCGATGTGTGCGCATTGGAGGCGCTGGTGGGTGCTTGCAGCGAGCTGTATTGCTGCTGTGTCGTGCTAGCGGCGGTCGTGAACGTGTATACAGGGTTCTAGGGGTCGGTCGGTGTCGCCGGCATGCTGTATGGCTGTCTGGGAGTGGCGGCTATGGCGTTTGGACGTGCTGGGGCGATGTGTGCGCATTGGAGGCGCTGGTGGGTGCTTGCAGCGAGCTGTATTGCTGCTGTGTCGTGCTAGCGGCGGTCGTGAACGTGTATACAGGGTTCTAGGGGTCGGTCGGTGTCGCCGGCATGCTGTATGGCTGTCTGGGAGTGGCGGCTATGGCGTTTGGACGTGCTGGGGCGATGTGTGCGCATTGGAGGCGCTGGTGGGTGCTTGCAGCGAGCTGTATTGCTGCTGTGTCGTGCTAGCGGCGGTCGTGAACGTGTATACAGGGTTCTAGGGGTCGGTCGGTGTCGCCGGCATGCTGTATGGCTGTCTGGGAGTGGCGGCTATGGCGTTTGGACGTGCTGGGGCGATGTGTGCGCATTGGAGGCGCTGGTGGGTGCTTGCAGCGAGCTGTATTGCTGCTGTGTCGTGCTAGCGGCGGTCGTGAACGTGTATACAGGGTTCTAGGGGTCGGTCGGTGTCGCCGGCATGCTGTATGGCTGTCTGGGAGTGGCGGCTATGGCGTTTGGACGTGCTGGGGCGATGTGTGCGCATTGGAGGCGCTGGTGGGTGCTTGCGGCGAGCTGTATTGCTGCTGTGTCGTGCTAGCGGCGGTCGTGAACGTGTATAGGGTTCTAGGGGTCGGTCGGTGTCGCCGGCATGCTGTATGGCTGTCTGGGAGTGGCGGCTATGGCGTTTGGACGTGCTGGGGCGATGTGTGCGCATTGGAGGCGCTGGTGGGTGCTTGCGGCGAGCTGTATTGCTGCTGTGTCGTGCTAGCGGCGGTCGTGAACGTGTATACAGGGTTCTAGGGGTCGGTCGGTGTCGCCGGCATGCTGTATGGCTGTCTGGGAGTGGCGGCTATGGCGTTTGGACGTGCTGGGGCGATGTGTGCGCATTGGAGGCGCTGGTGGGTGCTTGCGGCGAGCTGTATTGCTGCTGTGTCGTGCTAGCGGCGGTCGTGAACGTGTATACAGGGTTCTAGGGGTCGGTCGGTGTCGCCGGCATGCTGTATGGCTGTCTGGGAGTGGCGGCTATGGCGTTTGACGTGCTGGGGCGATGTGTGCGCATTGGAGGCGCTGGTGGGTGCTTGCGGCGAGCTGTATTGCTGCTGTGTCGTGCTAGCGGCGGTCGTGAACGTGTATACAGGGTTCTAGGGGTCGGTCGGTGTCGCCGGCATGCTGTATGGCTGTCTGGGAGTGGCGGCTATGGCGTTTGGACGTGCTGGGGGCGATGTGTGCGCATTGGAGGCGCTGGTGGGTGCTTGCGGCGAGCTGTATTGCTGCTGTGTCGTGCTAGCGGCGGTCGTGAACGTGTATACAGGGTTCTAGGGGTCGGTCGGTGTCGCCGGCATGCTGTATGGCTGTCTGGGAGTGGCGGCTATGGCGTTTGGACGTGCTGGGGGCGATGTGTGCGCATTGGAGGCGCTGGTGGGTGCTTGCGGCGAGCTGTATTGCTGCTGTGTCGTGCTAGCGGCGGTCGTGAACGTGTATACAGGGTTCTAGGGGTCGGTCGGTGTCGCCGGCATGCTGTATGGCTGTCTGGGAGTGGCGGCTATGGCGTTTGGACGTGCTGGGGGCGATGTGTGCGCATTGAGGCGCTGGTGGGTGCTTGCAGCGAGCTGTATTGCTGCTGTGTCGTGCTAGCGGCGGTCGTGAACGTGTATACAGGGTTCTAGGGGTCGGTCGGTGTCGCCGGCATGCTGTATGGCTGTCTGGGAGTGGCGGCTATGGCGTTTGGACGTGCTGGGGCGATGTGTGCGCATTGGAGCGCTGGTGGGTGCTTGCGGCGAGCTGTATTGCTGCTGTGTCGTGCTAGCGGCGGTCGTGAACGTGTATACAGGGTTCTAGGGTCGGTCGGTGTCGCCGGCATGCTGTATGGCTGTCTGGGAGTGGCGGCTATGGCGTTTGGACGTGCTGGGGCGATGTGTGCGCATTGGAGACGCTGGTGGGTGCTTGCGGCGAGCTGTATTGCTGCTGTGTCGTGCTAGCGGCGGTCGTGAACGTGTATACAGGGTTCTAGGGTCGGTCGGTGTCGCCGGCATGCTGTATGGCTGTCTGGGAGTGGCGGCTATGGCGTTTGACGTGCTGGGGGCGATGTGTGCGCATTGGAGACGCTGGTGGGTGCTTGCGGCGAGCTGTATTGCTGCTGTGTCGTGCTAGCGGCGGTCGTGAACGTGTATACAGGGTTCTAGGGGTCGGTCGGTGTCGCCGGCATGCTGTATGGCTGTCTGGGAGTGGCGGCTATGGCGTTTGACGTGCTGGGGCGATGTGTGCGCATTGGAGGCGCTGGTGGGTGCTTGCGGCGAGCTGTATTGCTGCTGTGTCGTGCTAGCGGCGGTCGTGAACGTATACAGGGTTCTAGGGGTCGGTCGGTGTCGCCGGCATGCTGTATGGCTGTCTGGGAGTGGCGGCTATGGCGTTTGGACGTGGGGCGATGTGCGCATTGGAGGCGCTGGTGGGTGCTTGCGGCGAGCTGTATTGCTGCTGTGTCGTGCTAGCGGCGGTCGAACGTGTATACAGGGTTCTAGGGTCGGTCGGTGTCGCCGGCATGCTGTATGGCTGTCTGGGAGTGGCGGCTATGGCGTTTGACGTGCGGGCGATGTGTGCGCATTGGAGGCGCTGGTGGGTGCTTGCGGCGAGCTGTATTGCTGCTGTGTCGTGCTAGCGGCGGTCGTGAACGTGTATACAGGGTTCTAGGGTCGGTTTGTCGCCGGCATGCTGTATGGCTGTCTGGGAGTGGCGGCTATGGCGTTTGACGCTGGGGGATGTGTGCGCATTGGAGGCGCTGGTGGGTGCTTGCGGCGAGCTGTATTGCTGCTGTGTCGTGCTAGCGGCGGTCGTGAACGTGTGTATACAGGGTTCTAGGGTCGGTCGGTGTCGCCGGCATGCTGTATGGCTGTCTGGGAGTGGCGGCTATGGCGTTGGACGTGCTGGGGCGATGTGTGCGCATTGGAGGCGCTGGTGGGTGCTTGCGGCGAGCTGTATTGCTGCTGTGTCGTGCTAGCGGCGGTCGTGAACGTATACAGGGTTCTAGGGTCGGTCGGTGTCGCCGGCATGCTGTATGGCTGTCTGGGAGTGGCGGCTATGGCGTTTGGACGTTGGGCGATGTGTGCGCATTGGAGGCGCTGGTGGGTGCTTGCGGCGAGCTGTATTGCTGCTGTGTCGTGCTAGCGGCGGTCGTGAACGTGTATACAGGGTTCTAGGGGTCGGTCGGTGTCGCCGGCATGCTGTATGGCTGTCTGGGAGTGGCGGCTATGGCGTTTGGACGTGCTGGGGCGATGTGTGCGCATTGGAGGCGCTGGTGGGTGCTTGCGGCGAGCTGTTGCTGCTGTGTCGTGCTAGCGGCGGTCGTGAACGTGTATACAGGGTTCTAGGGGTCGGTCGGTGTCGGCATGCTGTATGGCTGTCTGGGAGTGGCGGCTATGGCGTTTGACGTGCGATGTGTGCGCATTGGAGGCGCTGGTGGGTGCTTGCGGCGAGCTGTATTGCTGCTGTGTCGTGCTAGCGGCGGTCGTGAACGTGTATACAGGGTTCTAGGGTCGGTCGGTGTCGCCGGCATGCTGTATGGCTGTCTGGGAGTGGCGGCTATGGCGTTTGACGTTGGGGCGATGTGTGCGCATTGGAGGCGCTGGTGGGTGCTTGCGGCGAGCTGTATTGCTGCTGTGTCGTGCTAGCGGCGGTCGTGAACGTGTATACAGGGTTCTAGGGGTCGGTCGGTGTCGCCGGCATGCTGTATGGCTGTCTGGGAGTGGCGGCTATGGCGTTTGGACGTGCGGCGATGTGCGCATTGAGGCGCTGGTGGGTGCTTGCGGCGAGCTGTATTGCTGCTGTGTCGTGCTAGCGGCGGTCGTGAACGTGATACAGGGTTCTAGGGGTCGGTCGGTGTCGCCGGCATGCTGTATGGCTGTCTGGGAGTGGCGGCTATGGCGTTGGACGTGCTGGGGCGATGTGCGCATTGGAGGCGCTGGTGGGTGCTTGCGGCGAGCTGTATTGCTGCTGTGTCGTGCTAGCGGCGGTCGTGAACGTGTATACAGGGTTCTAGGGGTCGGTCGGTGTCGCCGGCATGCTGTATGGCTGTCTGGGAGTGGCGGCTATGGCGTTGGACGTGCTGGGGCGATGTGCGCATTGGAGACGCTGGTGGGTGCTTGCGGCGAGCTGTATTGCTGCTGTGTCGTGCTAGCGGCGGTCGTGAACGTGTATACAGGGTTCGGTCGGTCGGTGTCGCCGGCATGCTGTATGGCTGTCTGGGAGTGGCGGCTATGGCGTTTGACGTGCTGGGGCGATGTGTGCGCATTGGAGACGCTGGTGGGTGCTTGCGGCGAGCTGTATTGCTGCTGTGTCGTGCTAGCGGCGGTCGTGAACGTATACAGGGTTCTAGGGGTCGGTCGGTGTCGCCGGCATGCTGTATGGCTGTCTGGGAGTGGCGGCTATGGCGTTTGGACGTGCTGGGGCGATGTGTGCGCATTGGAGACGCTGGTGGGTGCTTGCGGCGAGCTGTATTGCTGCTGTGTCGTGCTAGCGGCGGTCGTGAACGTGTATACAGGGTTCTAGGGTCGGTCGGTGTCGCCGGCATGCTGTATGGCTGTCTGGGAGTGGCGGCTATGGCGTTTGACGTGCTGGGGCGATGTGTGCGCATTGAGGCGCTGGTGGGTGCTTGCGGCGAGCTGTATTGCTGCTGTGTCGTGCTAGCGGCGGTCGAACGTGTATACAGGGTTCTAGGGGTCGGTCGGTGTCGCCGGCATGCTGTATGGCTGTCTGGGAGTGGCGGCTATGGCGTTTGACGTGCTGGGGCGATGTGCGCATTGGAGGCGCTGGTGGGTGCTTGCGGCGAGCTGTATTGCTGCTGTGTCGTGCTAGCGGCGGTCGTGAACGTATACAGGGTTCTAGGGTCGGTCGGTGTCGCCGGCATGCTGTATGGCTGTCTGGGAGTGGCGGCTATGGCGTTTGACGTGCTGGGGGCGATGTGTGCGCATTGGAGGCGCTGGTGGGTGCTTGCGGCGAGCTGTATTGCTGTGTCGTGCTAGCGGCGGTCGTGAACGTGTATACAGGGTTCTAGGGGTCGGTCGGTGTCGCCGGCATGCTGTATGGCTGTCTGGGAGTGGCGGCTATGGCGTTTGGACGTGCTGGCGATGTGTGCGCATTGGAGGCGCTGGTGGTGCTTGCGGCGAGCTGTATTGCTGCTGTGTCGTGCTAGCGGCGGTCGTGAACGTGTATACAGGGTTCTAGGGGTCGGTCGGTGTCGCCGGCATGCTGTATGGCTGTCTGGGAGTGGCGGCTATGGCGTTTGGACGTGCTGGGGCGATGTGTGCGCATTGGAGACGCTGGTGGGTGCTTGCGGCGAGCTGTATTGCTGCTGTGTCGTGCTAGCGGCGGTCGTGAACGTATACAGGGTTCTAGGGGTCGGTCGGTGCCGGCATGCTGTATGGCTGTCTGGGAGTGGCGGCTATGGCGTTTGACGTGCTGGGGGCGATGTGCGCATTGAGACGCTGGTGGGTGCTTGCGGCGAGCTGTATTGCTGCTGTGTCGTGCTAGCGGCGGTCGAACGTGTATACAGGGTTCTAGGGGTCGGTCGGTGTCGCCGGCATGCTGTATGGCTGTCTGGGAGTGGCGGCTATGGCGTTTGACGTGTTGGGGGCGATGTGTGCGCATTGGAGGCGCTGGTGGGTGCTTGCGGCGAGCTGTATTGCTGCTGTCGTGCTAGCGGCGGTCGTGAACGTATACAGGGTTCTAGGGTCGGTCGGTGTCGCCGGCATGCTGTATGGCTGTCTGGGAGTGGCGGCTATGGCGTTTGACGCTGGGGCGATGTGCGCATTGAGGCGCTGGTGGGTGCTTGCGGCGAGCTGTATTGCTGCTGCTCGTGCTAGCGGCGGTCGTGAACGTATACAGGGTTCTAGGGTCGGTCGGTGTCGCCGGCATGCTGTATGGCTGTCTGGGAGTGGCGGCTATGGCGTTTGGACGTGCTGGGGCGATGTGCGCATTGAGACGCTGGTGGGTGCTTGCGGCGAGCTGTATTGCTGCTGTGTCGTGCTAGCGGCGGTCGAACGTGTATACAGGGTTCTAGGGGTCGGTCGGTGTCGCCGGCATGCTGTATGGCTGTCTGGGAGTGGCGGCTATGGCGTTTGACGTGCTGGGGCGATGTGTGCGCATTGAGACGCTGGTGGGTGCTTGCGGCGAGCTGTATTGCTGCTGTGTCGTGCTAGCGGCGGTCGTGAACGTGTATACAGGGTTCTAGGGTCGGTCGGTGTCGCCGGCATGCTGTATGGCTGTCTGGGAGTGGCGGCTATGGCGTTTGGACGTGCTGGGGCGATGTGTGCGCATTGGAGACGCTGGTGGGTGCTTGCGGCGAGCTGTATTGCTGCTGTGTCGTGCTAGCGGCGGTCGTGAACGTGTATACAGGGTTCTAGGGGTCGGTCGGTGTCGCCGGCATGCTGTATGGCTGTCTGGGAGTGGCGGCTATGGCGTTGGACGTGCTGGGGCGATGTGCGCATTGAGACGCTGGTGGGTGCTTGCGGCGAGCTGTATTGCTGCTGTGTCGTGCTAGCGGCGGTCGTGAACGTGTATACAGGGTTCTAGGGGTCGGTCGGTGTCGCCGGCATGCTGTATGGCTGTCTGGGAGTGGCGGCTATGGCGTTTGACGTGCTGGGCGAGTGTGTGCATTGGAGGCGCTGGTGGGTGCTTGCGGCGAGCTGTATTGCTGCTGTGTCGTGCTAGCGGCGGTCGTGAACGTATACAGGGTTCTAGGTCGGTCGGTGTCGCCGGCATGCTGTATGGCTGTCTGGGAGTGGCGGCTATGGCGTTTGGACGCTGGGGCGATGTGTGCGCATTGGAGGCGCTGGTGGGTGCTTGCGGCGAGCTGTATTGCTGCTGTGTCGTGCTAGCGGCGGTCGTGAACGTGTATACAGGGTTCTAGGGGTCGGTCGGTGTCGCCGGCATGCTGTATGGCTGGTCTGGGAGTGGCGGCTATGGCGTTTGACGTGCTGGGGCGATGTGTGCGCATTTGACGCTGGTGGGTGCTTGCGGCGAGCTGTATTGCTGCTGCGTCGTGCTAGCGGCGGTCGTGAACGTGTATACAGGGTTTAGGGTCGGTGGTGTCGCCGGCATGCTGTATGGCTGCCTGGGAGTGGCGGCTATGGCGTTTGACGTGCTGGGGGCGATGTGTGCGCATTGGAGGCGGTGGGTGCTTGCGGCGAGCTGTATTGCTGCTGCGTCGTGCTAGCGGCGGTCGAACGTGTATACAGGGTTCTAGGGTCGGTCGGTGTCGCCGGCATGCTGTATGGCTGTCTGGGAGTGGCGGCTATGGCGTTTGGACGTGCTGGGGCGATGTGCGCATTGGAGACGCTGGTGGGTGCTTGCGGCGAGCTGTATTGCTGCTGCGTCGTGCTAGCGGCGGTCGTGAACGTGTATACAGGGTTCTAGGGGTCGGTGGTGTCGCCGGCATGCTGTATGGCTGTCTGGGAGTGGCGGCTATGGCGTTTGACGTGCTGCGACGTGTGCGCATTGGAGGCGCTGGTGGGTGCTTGCGGCGAGCTGTATTGCTGCTGTCGTGCTAGCGGCGGTCGTGAACGTGTATACAGGGTTCTAGGGGCCGGTGGTGTCGCCGGCATGCTGTATGGCTGTCCGGGAGTGGCGGCTATGGCGTTTGACGTGCTGGGGCGATGTGTGCGCATTGAGACGCTGGTGGGTGCTTGCGGCGAGCTGTATTGCTGCTGCGTCGTGCTAGCGGCGGTCGTGAACGTGTATACAGGGTTCTAGGGGTCGGTGGTGTCGCCGGCATGCTGTATGGCTGCCTGGGAGTGGCGGCGCCGGACGTGCTGGGGGCGATGTGTGCGCATTGGAGGCGCTGGTGGGTGCTTGCGGCGAGCTGTATTGCTGCTGCGTCGTGCTAGCGGCGGTCGTGAACGTGTATACAGGGTTCTAGGGCCGGTGGTGTCGCCGGCATGCTGTATGGCTGCCTGGGAGTGGCGGCTATGGCGTTTGACGCTGGGCGATGTGTGCGCATTGGAGGCGCTGGTGGGTGCTTGCGGCGAGCTGTATTGCTGCTGCGTCGTGCTAGCGGCGGTCGTGAACGTGTATGCAGGGTTCTAGGGGTCGGTGGTGTCGCCGGCATGCTGTATGGCTGTCTGGGAGTGGCGGCTATGGCGTTTGACGTGCTGGGGCGATGTGTGCGCATTGAGGCGCTGGTGGGTGCTTGCGGCGAGCTGTATTGCTGCTGCTGTGTCGTGCTAGCGGCGGTCGAACGTGTATACAGGGTTCTAGGGGTCGGTGGTGTCGCCGGCATGCTGTATGGCTGCCTGGGAGTGGCGGCTATGGCGTTTGGACGTGCTGGGGCGATGTGTGCGCATTGGAGGCGCTGGTGGGTGCTTGCGGCGAGCTGTATTGCTGTGTCGTGCTAGCGGCGGTCGTGAACGTATACAGGGTTCTAGGGGTCGGTGGTGTCGCCGGCATGCTGTATGGCTGCCTGGGAGTGGCGGCTATGGCGTTTGGACGCTGGGGCGACGTGTGCGCATTGGAGGCGCTGGTGGGTGCTTGCGGCGAGCTGTATTGCTGCTGCGTCGTGCTAGCGGCGGTCGTGAACGTGTACAGGGTTCTAGGGCCGGTGGTGTCGCCGGCATGCTGTATGGCTGCCTGGGAGTGGCGGCTATGGCGTTTGGACGTTGGCGACGTGTGCGCATTGGAGGCGCTGGTGGGTGCTTGCGGCGAGCTGTATTGCTGCTGCGTCGTGCTAGCGGCGGTCGTGAACGTGTGCAGGGTTCTAGGGCCGGTGGTGTCGCCGGCATGCTGTATGGCTGCCTGGGAGTGGCGGCTATGGCGTTTGACGTGCTGGGGCGACGTGCGCATTGGAGGCGCTGGTGGGTGCTTGCGGCGAGCTGTATTGCTGCTGCGTCGTGCTAGCGGCGGTCGTGAACGTGCAGGGTTCTAGGGCCGGTGGTGTCGCCGGCATGCTGTATGGCTGCCTGGGAGTGGCGGCTATGGCGTTTGACGTGCTGGGGCGATGTGCGCATTGGAGGCGCTGGTGGGTGCTTGCGGCGAGCTGTATTGCTGCTGCGTCGTGCTAGCGGCGGTCGTGAACGTGTGTGCAGGGTTCTAGGGCCGGTTTGTCGCCGGCATGCTGTATGGCTGCCTGGGAGTGGCGGCTATGGCGTTTGGACGTGCTGGGGCGACGTGCGCATTGAGGCGCGTGGGTGCTTGCGGCGAGCTGTATTGCTGCTGCGTCGTGCTAGCGGCGGTCGTGAACGTGTGCAGGGTTCTAGGGGCCGGTGTTTGTCGCCGGCATGCTGTATGGCTGCCTGGGAGTGGCGGCTATGGCGTTTGACGTGCTGGGGCGACGTGCGCATTGAGGCGCTGGTGGGTGCTTGCGGCGAGCTGTATTGCTGCTGCGTCGTGCTAGCGGCGTCGTGAACGTGTATGCAGGGTTCTAGGGCCTGTTTGTCGCCGGCATGCTGTATGGCTGTCTGGGAGTGGCGGCTATGGCGTTTGACGTGCTGGGGCGATGTGCGCATCGATGGTGGGTGCTTGCGGCGAGCTGTATTGCTGCTGCGTCGTGCTAGCGGCGGTCGTGAACGTGTAGCAGGGTTCTAGGGGCCGGTGGTGTCGCCGGCATGCTGTATGGCTGCCTGGGAGTGGCGGCTATGGCGTTTGGACGTGCTGGGGCGATGTGCGCATTGGAGGCGCTGGTGGGTGCTTGCGGCGAGCTGTATTGCTGCTGCGTCGTGCTAGCGGCGGTCGTGAACGTGTATGCAGGGTTCAGGGGCCGGTGGTCGCCGGCATGCTGTATGGCTGCCTGGGAGTGGCGGCTATGGCGTTTGACGTGTGGGGGCGATGTGCGCATTGAGGCGCTGGTGGGTGCTTGCGGCGAGCTGTATTGCTGCTGCGTCGTGCTAGCGGCGGTCGTGAACGTGTATGCAGGGTTCTAGGGCCGGTGGTGTCGCCGGCATGCTGTATGGCTGCCTGGGAGTGGCGGCTATGGCGTTTGGACGTTGGGGGCGACGTGTGCATTGAGGCGCTGGTGCTTGCGGCGAGCTGTATTGCTGCTGCGTCGTGCTAGCGGCGGTCGTGAACGTGTATGCAGGGTTCTAGGTCGGTGTTTGTCGCCGGCATGCTGTATGGCTGCCTGGGAGTGGCGGCTATGGCGTTTGACGTGCTGGGCGATGTGTGCGCATTGAGGCGCTGGTGGGTGCTTGCGCGCGAGCTGCTGTATTGCTGCTGCGTCGTGCTAGCGGCGGTCGTGAACGTGTGCAGGGTTCTAGGGGGCCGGTGGTGTCGCCGGCATGCTGTATGGCTGCCTGGGAGTGGCGGCTATGGCGTTTGGACGTGCTGGGGCGATGTGTGCGCATTGGAGGCGCTGGTGGTGCTTGCGGCGAGCCATTGCTGCTGTGTCGTGCTAGCGGCGGTCGTGAACGTGTGTACAGGGTTCTAGGGTCGGTGGTGTCGCCGGCATGCTGTATGGCTGCCTGGGAGTGGCGGCTATGGCGTTTGGACGTGCTGGGGGCGATGTGCGCATGGAGGCGCTGGTGGGTGCTTGCGGCGAGCTGTATTGCTGCTGCGTCGTGCTAGCGGCGGTCGTGAACGTGTGTGCAGGGTTCTGGGGCCGGTTTGTCGCCGGCATGTATGGCTGCCTGGGAGTGGCGGCTATGGCGTTTGACGTGTTGGGGCGACGTGTGCGCATTGGAGGCGCTGGTGGGTGCTTGCGGCGAGCTGTATTGCTGCTGCGTCGTGCTAGCGGCGGTCGTGAACGTGTAGCAGGGTTCTAGGGCCGGTGTTTGTCGCCGGCATGCTGTATGGCTGCCTGGGAGTGGCGGCTATGGCGTTTGACGTGTTGGGGCGATGTGCGCATTGGAGGCGCTGGTGGGTGCTTGGCGAGCTGTATTGCTGCTGCGTCGTGCTAGCGGCGGTCGTGAACGTGTGTGCAGGGTTCTAGGGGCCGGTGGTGTCGCCGGCATGCTGTATGGCTGTCTGGGAGTGGCGGCTATGGCGTTGGACGTGTTGGGCGACGTGTGCGCATTGGAGGCGCTGGTGGGTGCTTGGCGAGCTGTATTGCTGCTGCGTCGTGCTAGCGGCGGTCGTGAACGTGTGTGCAGGGTTCTTGGGGCCGGTGGTGTCGCCGGCATGCTGTATGGCTGCCTGGGAGTGGCGGCTATGGCGTTTGACGTGTTGGGGCGACGTGTGCGCATTGGAGGCGCTGGTGGGTGCTTGCGGCGAGCTGTATTGCTGCTGTGTCGTGCTAGCGGCGGTCGTGAACGTGTATGCAGGGTTCTAGGGG